>PVIJ01003991.1:0-115596 GCA_004024925.1 Scalopus aquaticus | reverse complement strand
CACCACCATCACCACTAGAACAGCACCACTAAAAGCTCAGAATTTCATTACAGACCAGATTCCAAGCACACTAGAGTCGAAATAAGCCTCACAGTGATCTTTTTTTTGCGGGTGTGCAAGAGACATTAGAACATAAAATTCCCATCAGCCGAGACCTTGACTCCCTTGTTTATACTTTCTCCTAGTTCCCAGAGCTCTTAGAACAGGGCCTGACTTTTGGGGGGCACTCAGTACATACCCCCAATAAGTTCTAGCAAGAGCAAATTGACACATGCGGAATCCCAAGCCCTCTATGACATCTACTTCTCTCTAAAAGACATAGCACCCATGTCTCCTCTTGTCTTCTGCTTCCATGGAGAAAATTGTGAATTTCAAATCAAAACAGAAAAAGCAGCCTTCTAGAAGGCCAGCCGTCGGCAGTCAGCAGTTGTCAGTCTCCAGAAATTCAGGCCACGGCCTGGCTATTGGTGTGCGTCCATGTTGCCTGATTGTTTTCCCATTAGGGTGTAGATGGGATTAGTGGTAAAGGAGTTCAGCAGCTACAGGGGAATTGCATTAAGTGGAAGTGAGACATGAACTAGACCTTAATAGAAACAGGCAGGGGATCAACAGCCAGGAATCCTGCAAGCGAGGGGCTGCTGTTAGTTACATGGCACAAGGGTCTGCGAGATGGTGGAAATAGCGGGGATTAAAAGGCTTGAAAATAAGTAGCAGGAGAAGGGGGTGGGTGGGGGAAAGACTAAAAAGTATTGGGCCTGAAGAGGCAAAGGAAAGAGAGCTGATCTTGAAAACAAATTTAAAGAATTCATTCTATAGCCAAACAAGCTCAATTCTTTCCTCAAAATGTAATAAGCTCTTTCAATGGGTCTGGAAGTTTAAAGTCCACAATTCTGGCTTAGAAATTGTAGCCTGTGAACCTGTGGTAGATGAGTCAGGAGCTGAGTGATGCAGGAGAGCCTAAGAGATGGAAACTAGAGGCAGGAGACAGACACTGAAGACAAGATTTGAGAGAAGAGGAAAAGTATGGAGATTACAAAAGCTATAAGAAAGGAGGTGAAGGAGGGAACCCTGTTTTCTTTAAAAAAAAAAAAAGATTTATTTATTTATTTTTGCATACAGGCTGGGGTACAGGCCAGAGGTGTGGGGTGGTGAGAGGGTTCACCAGAGACAGAGCAGGGAGCAGAACAGGCAGAGCAACTGAAATACACTGCTGAGGGGAGCAGCGGGCGAGGCAGTAGAGGTCTGCTGCGCCATGTGGGAATCTCCCTGGAGGGGCACGAACTTGCACTGTAGCAGCTGACAGCTCCACGGCGCTGCACTTAACCCACTGCACCACCAGGGAAGCCCTGTTTTCTTTCTCAGTTTAATTAACTATTTCTCAGTCTCCTACTTTGTGTCAAGTACCAAACCAAGAGATGAAATTCAGCCTCAACCCTTTAACAGTCTGTAGCATAGTCCAATAGTGTTACTCACTCACCATAGGCCTGCTGAGTGTGTTACACATGCCTGCATGTTCCAGGCTGAGCAAGATGACAACGAAGACAGTTGTGTACCTCCTGCCTCCTGCAGAATAGCACAGACCTCAGTCTAAGTAAGACATGACCAATATGCAAAACAATTGGAAAACGGAAAAAATAAAAGTGGCAAAGCCAATTCACCGTGATGTGGCAACTCCACTTGTTCTATATTCACAGCACTTGTAAGTATGCACCTGAGACAGGCACCAAGAAAGGACAATAGCATTTGTAACAGGGCAAACTAGAAATAGCTTAACTGTCCACTGATAGAAGATGAGAGCCAACAAGTGTACATCCTCATAACAGGATACAATGTCCTACAGCATTAAGAGTGTCTGGACCAGATGGCTATGCCCCAAGAGAGATAATATTGAGTGATAGATGGATGTAGGGGAGTGACAACATTTAGGTAAATGATACACCTTAAAAACACATAAGCAATGCTACATACATTACTTGGACAGTTAAATATGTACTGAAAATATCAACACACGTACTAGAAGGTTGCACAGCAAATATCACAGCAACCAGTGGCCTGTGGTGGGAGGAGTAAGGGAAAAACACCTGCAATGAGCTGTAAGAAATGGATCAACTCTCCCTGGCCTGCCCTACATATTTAAAAAATTTGAAACCAAAGTAACAGCATGTTAACATTGATTACTTCCAGGCTCTTGTAATTTTATTCTTTGCAATTGACTATATTTCAAAAAGCTTTCAAAAAGAACTACAAGAAAACAATATGGGCATTTGGATGTAGCATCTGTATTGGGAATCACAAATGCAAAGTCTTACAGGAGTCAGGAGGGCAATTGGCACGGACAATCGCTGTTCTGGAACAGCCAGAGCAGAGAGCGGACATCAGGTGAGAGGAGGGGAAAGAAGCAGCCAGCCCCACCTGATGTGGGCAGCTGCCAGGCAACTTGGGAAGCTTGGTGACTATGGGCATTTAGGCTGCCAGATATTTCTGGCTTTGGAAATTTTGGATCCAGTAAAAAATGTGCAGACCAAACCAAATACATCTGGGAACCAAATCCTGCAACTTAAGAGGAATTCAATGAAAGGAAATGAGTAAGATTTGGGAGAATAATGGAGGACTTCCTGGAAGAGGTGAGAACTTCTCTGTGCTTTGGAAGAGAAATGAGGAAACTTCTAAGTCAGGCCTCCCTGGTGGCGCAACGGGGTTAAGCGCAGCACTGAGACTAGCCAGAGTCACTGCAGCACGAGTTCGATGCCCAGCCAGGGAGCTTCCCACATGGCGCAGCAGACCTCTCCTGCCTCGCCCACTGCTCCCCTCAGCAGTGCACTTTAGTCGATCTGCCTGTTATACTCCCCACTCTGTCTCTGGTGACTCCTCTCACTACCTCAAACCTCTGGCCTGCACATAAATCTTTTAAAAAAACTTAAAATAAATCTTTTAAAAAAATCTTTATTTATGTATGCATAAATAAATCTTTTTAAAAAACAAGAAACTTCTAAGTCATTTCAAATGACTTGTCCAATTAGTACTTCATAAAAGGGCACAAGTGGGGAAGTAGTATAGGGGTAGGGGTAGTTCGTAGAAACTGTACCCCAAATTCCATTGATATTAGTAACACAGCCACAATGGATGAACCTCCATGTGCCGTGTTTGGGGTCAGCAAATTAGAGCTTTTGGAACAAATCTGGATTGCTACCTGTTTTGCACAGCCTCCAAAGCTCACAATGTGTTTGTTTGTCTGCATTTTAAATGGTTGGGGGTGGAATCAAGCAAATGAAGAGTAACATTTGATGACATGTGAAAACGACATGAAATTCAAATTTCAGTGCCCATTAGTAAACTTTTATAGGAACATAGTGATGCCCATTCATTACACATCGTCTATGACCACATGTAATTACAGCACCCTGTAGCCGCAAAGTCTAACATTTGCTGACTCTTGTCCCAGATGACCAAAGTTCTTCTCTGCAGGCAGATCATTTTTTTAAAAGATTGATTTATTTATGCATACAAGAACTGGGGTGTAGGCCAGAGGTGTGGGGGTGAGAAGATTCACTAGAGACAGAGTGGGGAGCAGAACAGGCGGATCTACTGAAGTGCACTGCTGAGAGGAACAGCGGGCAAGGTAGGAGAGGTCTGCTGCACCCTGTGGAAAGCTCCCTGGCTGGGGGTTGTACTCGTGCTGCAGTGGCTGTGGATAGGTTCATGGTGCTGAGACTTAACCTGTTGCACTACCAGGGAGGCCCCAGGCAGATCATTTTTGATCAACAGACTATGGAGACTACAAACATCTCTAAGTTTCCATGGTGGAGGTTATTTTACTAATTCTTGCATCCACATGAGGAATCTGGAGCGGAGAGGGAAGTTAGTAAGCTCTCCAAGGTCAGGAATGGTCAGTGGCAAGCTGAGCACTGTCCCTGGGGAGTGGATCTCCAAGACCCAGGCTCTTCACCAGCACACCATCCTACATAGCATCCTTTGGTCAAAGCAAGTCTTTTCCTTCCAGACTGTTTCCAGCCACCAGTCGACCCCAAATCAGCCAAAAGCCCTGTGCAAAAGTGAGAGTGGGCTTCTGAGTTGATGGCAAGTCTGCTGACAACTTAAAAGATGTGAATCAAGCAGGTAGTCTGAGAAGCAAAGACTTCGGAGTTCCACTGGATTTGCCAATTACTCGAATGACTTACTTTGGGCAAAGTAAAATCAGACTCTTCCAGCAAACAACAGAAAATTGAAAAACAGATCAATGGAAGCAGCACTGGTTCATTTCCAATGACTTTATCGGATGCAGTTACTAGAGGCTAAACAATGCATTTAAGCTCAGGCTGGGTCTCCAGGCTGTGCTAAGGCTGTGTTTAAGACCCACATGCTAAGCAGATGGTCACAGTTTCTTAAGTGAAAAGAAGGTCTCACTTTTTTTTCTTTTTTAACCTCTGTGGCTTTGGAGTTTGCATAATTTTCCAGGCAAAATGTTATCGCTCTCCCTTCACTGTGGCTATTAGTTCTGCTGGTGGAACAATGAATCACAGATTTATGCCAATTAAAATTGGATTTATACAGGGAGTCAGAGAGGCAATTGGCCCTAGACAATTTGCTGAAAGCATCTCTAGCCCTTCCCACCTCTCACTCTCCCTGCTACTGGCCAAGCATGCGCCAAGGCTGCAGGTTTGCTCATAGAGGTCCCCACCTGGAATGTCCTCTGCCTTCCCCTCTGCAAAGCCATGAAGCCTATTGTGGCTACTGTGACTTCAATCATTTCTCTGACACGGTATCTCATACCTATCATTTAGCTCTTTTGTGGTTCTTCCACTTGTTGCTTCACATATTTTCAGTAAATGGTGTTTGAATGGGTCTGTGTGTGTTGGAGTCCCAGTGGCCCTCATCAACACTCAGTGAACCACTAATACCCCCACCACTCTTCCCAAACACCCCGTCCTTTGTGGAACAAACCTGGGAGAATTCTTGTACCTCTCCTCAAATGTCACGTTTGAGCCTGAAGCTTGAAACTTCAAGCTTCATTCCGGGCCTCCCTGGTGGCGCAGCAGTTAAGCCCTGAGCTGTGGAGCTGTCGGCAGTGGCAAAGCGAGTTTGATGCCCGGCCGGGGAGATTCCCACATGGCGCAGCAGACCTCTCCTGCCTCGCCTGCTGCTCCCCTCAGCAGTGTGTTTCCGCCAATCTGCCTGTTCTGCTCCCCATTATGTCTCTAGTGAGCTCTCTCGCCGCCCCATGCCACCGGCCTGTACCCCAGATTGTATGCATAAATAAATAAATCTTTTAAAAAAATAATAAAAAAAAATTCACATTCCTTGCACTCGTTTTGCCTCTATGGAAGGTGTGAGCTGAGCACTTAGCTTCTCTAAGTGTCATTGTCCTCCTCTGCCCGATGATGATAATCTTATTTACCTGGAGCCGTGGCCAGGACATTGCCATGAAATCAGGCTGGGAAGGGGTCCCTGACAAAGGAAAAAGGTTGAGCAGATACAAGCTCGCTGCTGCTCCCTCCTGGAACCATTTTCTTTCTTCCAGGGAAGCTGAGCCTTTACCTTTGGGGATTTTTTTTTCCTTTTTTGGTGGGGGGAGGACGCCAGGTTCTTCCTCACCCCTGTAAAAGATCAGCTAAATCAAAGTCAACTGATTCAAACATTTCATATCAAGAAAGAATTTCAAAAATAGCTTTGAGCATCCAGGAAGGTAGTGTTTTCCCATCTGATTCCACATCTGAGCCAAGTAAGAAAGAGCTCTTCAAGAAAGAGTGGACCAAAGCCCCAAGTGCTCTAACAGCCAGAGGCATCTCATCAGCTAGAGTCACTGCCTGAGACAGCACTAGGCCCCAGGATTGTCACTCACCCAGCCCTGTCCTCAACCTTAAGTAATAAGAATGGTCACATTTCACTGTGAATTAGGCTAAAGTAGATGGTTCCTGTCAAGGTTACCAGGGAGATGTTGAAATAATAACATTTGAAAAGACTAGTAGAAGAAAAGAACAATAAAAGTAAGCAAATCCCATGCCTGCAAGCTGGGGCCCATCTCTCCCACAAAGGCTCCCCTGTGGAGCAGGAGTGTTGGAAGACCCCATGCTCTGGCCTCCAGGGCAAGAGGAAGCTGGGCGGATCCCACCCAAGGTGGAGGGAATCAGAAGCCAGTCCCAAGAGGGACCTCTTTTTCTAGCTGCCCTTTACATGCCATTCCACCTCCCCATTTCATAACCCCCCATGCACACTTTTATGCACACATCTGCCACACACAGCCCTCCGCTCAGACAGACTACACTGTTTCCTATCCTACCCCAGCCACCATGAGCTGCAAGCACTGGATTCTGATCCTAGCACTTCAGAATCTCTAGGGATCTGCAACCAACTTCGGGAATTCTCTCTTGCTCAGGCCTTCAATTGATTAGGTAAGTCCCACCCACATTAGGGAGGGCAATCTGCCATTCATGGTCTACTGATCATCAGTGATAAATTTTTTTAGATTTATTTATTTATGCATACAAGAACTGGCGTATAGGCCAGAGGCGTGGAGTGGTGAGAGGGTTCACCAGAGACAGAGTGGGGAACAGAACAGACAGATCTACTGAAGTATACTGCTGAGAGGAGCAGCGGGCGAGGCAGGAGAGGTCTGTTGCACCATGTGGGAAACTTCCTGGCCAGGGATCAAATTCGTGCTGCAGTGGCTGCAGACAGCTTCATAGTGCTGAGACTTAACCTGTTGCGCCACCAGGGATGACCCTCATCAATGATAATTTCATCCAAAAAAACCCTCACAGAAATGAGGCACTTGCACCCCAGTCAAGCTGACACATAAAATTAACCATCCTAAATTGTATTTAAACACTACAAATGAAGATGACAAGATAAGGCAATACATCTCTGTGAGAATGAGCTGGCCCTTCTTTCTCCCTGAACATGGGGTTAACAGTGAAGGACAATGAATTCAAACGGCCTACTCCATTAACATGTTTTTGATTAAATGTCAAGGTTAAGTATTCTTGTCCTCAAATGGACTCTCTATCCTCATGGTTCCTAAGAAAAATACACACATTTTTGAATCCCTGCTTCCAGCCTGGCCACTGCCATTCTGTGAAATAAAAGCACATTTCAGCCCACATTAGCCACTTGGTTTTAAAGTCATTTTCAAATCTAAAGCAGAGACAGAAGTCGCCTCTTGGCAATCTTTCCAGGGCTCATACTTCTGACTGTCTGAAAAGCCCTGACAAAACCTGTATCATCTTTATACTCAGATGCTCTGAATTTAATAAAAAGTTAGAAACATTGCCTATGCTGTTTATTCTTGGTCAGTGACTGCTTCTAAAACTCATCTTAATTTCATGAAAGGACAAATACCACTCTGTCCCAAATTCCACATGAGAAAATTATGCACAATCCTTGTTCTTTTTCTACTTACTAGCACTGAAAGGATCGACAGCAACTACAGAGGGGCAGACACCCTGTGATGGTCTGCGGAGTATTACTGGGGAGGAAAGAAAATAGGAATGCTATCTCATCTGTTCAGTAAATGGTTTGGCCTTGAGGTCAACCTCCCTCATATCCATGTGACCAGCTAAATCCCATCTAAAGCTAAAAAAAAAGATGATTACCATTTAAAACTAGATGAACACAGAATTTAAACAGTGGCTTTACCCTCGCCAGGGAAAGCCAGGTCTCACAGAGACTGGTGACCATGTGTCTTGTTCAGAGTCCAAGAAAATCATGCACATGAGTTCAAAGAGGACCCACATGAGACAATACAGAAGGTCACATTGAAAGGAGAGGAGAAGGGGCCTCCCTGGTGGCGCAGCGGTTAAACGCTGCGCTGTGCAGCTGTTGGCAGCAGCGACGCGAGTTCGATGCCCGACCAGGGAGATTCCCCCATGATGCAGCAGACCTCTCCTGCCTCACCTGCTGCTCCCCTCAGCAGTGTATTTCCATACATCTGCCTGTTCTGCTCCCCACTCTGTCTCTGGTGAACCCTCTCACTGCCCCATGCCACTGGTCTGTACCCCAGCTTGGATGCATAAATAAATAAATCTTTGAAAGGAGAGGAAGAAACCAAATAAGAGGGGTGTGCATGGTTTCCTCAAATGTGTTTGCCTTTACCTCATGGAAAGGAGACCTCAGTACTTAAACCCTTGGATGGTCACATCAGAGGAGTTCCGAAAATGCAGAAGCGTTTCACTATACCTCTAGAAATCAAGTCAGGGATGGGAATAATTTTGAAAAGTCAACCCATGGCCAGAGATCCTCATGAAAAAAAGATGGCATCATTCCTCATATTACAGTCATTTCCTGGAATTTTTGAGAAAAAATTTTAGCCTCTTCAAATTCAAGTCTCTGGGCAACACGACAGAGTTGTGTACACATCTCATTTATTTACTGTTTCACCGTGCAAACTCTATGAGTTCAGGAACTGCTCTCTTATTTGTTCATCTAGAAAAGTAGCTGGCACATGGTAGATACCACTGAAAAAAATGTTCTGTTTGTTTATAAACAATACATAATTTTGAAAGGTCTTTCGAGGACATTAGATCTTGGGATTTCTCTCACTGTATCTTTGTCGTTCTATTCTCTCTCTTTGTATATGTGTATAGTACACACACACACACACACACACACACACACACACACACACACACCCCTGTATTCTATAGTCACTATATTGGTACACGTATATTTACCAAGTCATTTGTATGCTAGAAATAAAATTTATAGTCTACAAATTTATAATTTATATAATTATTATATTACATGTACTTACACAAAACATATACAAACTATAATGTATATTGTGTTGTATATAAATGTATATTTCTATATTTATGAATTTTTACATATTATATATTTTATATTTTATATTTATGTTTAAAATTGAACTTTATGCTACTTACTGTTACTGTGTATTTGCCAAATGATGAAGCTTTAGATTCTAATTAGTAACATAGTATATTTTAAATATTGCCCATGGCTTGTATATTTAAACTAGCATACAGTATTGTTAGCTCTTAATAAAGTCATTTGCCAGCTTAACAATGCAGTATCTTTTTTCTTTACATGAGAACTTTAATTAGAAATTTAGATGGTGAGACAATTCAGATTTGGATGTAGTTTAGGAAAATTGGAAGAAATTACTGGACAAAACTCAAATTACAGCCTTACCTCCTGAGAAACAAATTCTACAGGAAACCCTTGCAAACAGTACACAGCAGAAGTGCCCAGAGAAGGCCTCTTGTGACCTAAGTCTGCATGCAAAGAGGCCAGTTACTCTGCCATCACCCCCGGGAGACTCTCAGCCACTCCTCAGAGCACTAGACTTCATGTCTTTCCATTTACAACACCGAGCTCTGGGACCTGACCCAGTGCCGAGCACATGGCAGATGCTCAGAACGAATGTTCAGTCTTTAAATGACACAGTTTGCCATCTCACTACCCATGGAGGCAGAAGATTCCACTAGCAATTTAGACAAAGCGGAGAGAATTAAAGAAGAGAATCTAGAATCATCCTTGTTGCATTTGTCTGGTGATTTTAAAGACCCTTATGGAGCAAGTATGTTGGCTGCTTTGTTCCCGCCATCCCTGCCTCTTGTCCCTGCCCCTCACTTGACTGTGCTGGAAGAGAGAACACACATCTAAAGCTTTCCTTTACCTTGGACTTGGATAAACAAAAATGTCTTATAATATTTGAAATTCCATTTGTAACTCCATTTTGATCAGAGAACTTGCTTCTCTAATTCTGTCAATAGCCCCATGAATGGGTGAGTGCAGGCATAAATTGATCTATTTAACAAATGAGGAAACTTTGGCTCAGGGATGAAAAGCCTTTGGTGGGGGATTTTGGGGCAGATCCGTGACTCAAAGAAGTAGAACCCAGGACTCTGAGCTCCTTTCGGCAACAGCAGCAGCAGCACTCACGTCATGATCTGCGTCTCCACACCAGCCTCCACCAGGGCTCCGTCGACAAAGAGAGGAACTGCAGTGAAGGCGTATTTGTCCCAGGTATGGCCCTCGTCAAAGCTCACCCTGGTTGGAAACAAGTACACGGAAGAGACAGCTGAAAATAAAATCAAAATCTTTTGCAACCATTTTTCAGGTTATTAAATTCTCCTTGTATCTCTCTCTCTGGCAGTTTGGATTATCAATAGGCATTAATCTTCAACATCACCCCATATTATTTTAAGATTTGATCAAAACTGCATTTGCTGGCCCAGGCAAAGATAGCACCAGTACTGCAGAAATATTTCAACATATTAGAATTGAAAAAACAACCAAGCAGGAGGGCTTAGTGGATGGAGTGTCACGTCTCAAGTACTCCGAATGGAACCCGAGGTTCAATTTACAGCACAATCAATTCAGCTCTTGGAGTTTCTGACACAGATAAATTGAGTAGTGCGGGTGTATCCTATGGGAGGGGAGGTGTGTGTCTTTCAGATCAAACTTTAAAAAAATGCAATTTCCTATTTGTTCAGAATGGATGTTAGGATCATTTTCCCTCCCCAATGCCACTTTAAGGGCTTTTAGAGTATTGAGTGTCTGAGAAGTTCTGGATAATGTTGTGGCATCTTTAGTTCAAAGGTAAGAGGAAGGTCCAGTGCTTTGTGTACACAGCACCTTAAGCTCTAATGGGAGCTAATAAGGCAGGAGGCTGGAAATGTTCTGAGCACTTGCCTCCTTCTTCTGGAGATTATCAAGTTCCTGTCTGTTCCTTGATTTTAACAGGAGCCAAGAACCAAAGCCATTTCCTCTAGGAAGCTTCTCCTGACATTCCTTCCCCAAGGCAGTTTTATTTGCTTCAATAGCTGTGACTTTTCCTGGCCAGATTAATTCTTTTTTTTTTAAAGATTTATTTATTTATACATACAACTGGGGTACAGGCCAGAGGTGTGGAGTGGTGAGAGGCTTCACCAGAGACAGAGTGGGGAGCAGAACAAGCAGATCAGAAATACACTGCTGAGGGGAGCAGCGGGCAAGGCAGGAGAGGTCTGCCGCGCCATGTGGGATTCTCCCAGGCTGGGCGTTGTCGAACTCGCATCACTGCTGCCGACAGCTCCACAGCCCAGCGCTTAACCGCTGCACCACCGGGGAGGCCCCAGATTAATTCTTTTTTAAGTTTTACTTTTTTATCATTGAGGTAACCTTGGTTTACACCCCTTACATGACGTAGGGGAACAGGTTCACACCTCCTCAATGCATGTCACCGCACCCACCACCAAAGGCCCCCATAGTCTCTTACCACAGACAGTCGGACCCCCTCCCTCCTTTGTTCCTGCCCCCCACTGCTCCCCTCTAGTAGCTCAGTGCCCTAATCATGTTTCTAGGGCTGGTTTTGGTTTAGTTTTGTCAGTTCCTTTGTTTTGTTCTCTGTGTTTCCATGAGTGAAATTATCTGGCATTGGACTTTCTCCTCCTGACTTGTTTCACTTAGCATCATCCCTTCAAGTGCCACCAGGCTGTCATGGTCCTTTGCTGATTCCACAACTCAGGATTTTTTAAATTCAATTGTAGGAGCTCTATGCTCCTTCTCCTATCACAGTGCTGAGAGGTGATTCTTTAACACGCCCTGGATCCAGCAATTCAGAATTATAGTCTTGGGAGTTCAGGGGCCATGTATGTCTGCTCATTGAATGACCTTTTAATACCCCCCATGAATCTTTATTATAAGGCTTCTTGCTTAGTATTTCACATATATTTTCAAAAAGACCATTGACTTTTCTACTGAACGGTGAGCTTTCCCAGGTCAAAGATTATGCCATTCATTTATGCATTCCCAGTACTTAGCAGAAAAATTGACACTTAGTTGGTACTATATAAGCCTTACATGAATAAATGAATGGAAAGAAGGGAATGATTAAGGGCACTATTCAAATGCAGCCATTCTTTCTCCGAGCAGAATTTATGCTGGCCTTCATGTACTGGATGTGTGAGTCTCCCCATTACGAGTTAACTGACTTAGTCCATTCTCTACCTACTTACTTCTTTATCTCTCTCCAACTCTTGGCTTCTTTCTCTCTGTCTCAGCCTCTCTCAACTAATGTATTGATTAAAAAGAGTAAGAGCAACAACCTCTTTACCCAGCTAGATCAACTAGTCTCAGGTAACTTTTGTACTAGTGATATGGCTAGGTCTATATTCACAAACAAAAAACAGATCATAGAAGTTACTATGAGTTCATAAATTCTAGTATCTATCTTAACATTTTCTTAAACAACTTTATTTAGAAGCTTTAACATATAAAAATTTTACAAATATATAGTGTATACCTGACGTTTTGATATATGTAGATACACTGTGGAAAAACACTATAAACAAGCTGGTTTGGGGGCAGGGGAATGGACAGGGTAGGAGGAAAAATAAGGAGTTGTTGGTCGAAGAGTTTAATGTTTTACTTATACCGGATTAATGAGTTCTGGAAATTTAATGCACATCACGATGATTATAGTTAGCAATACTATCTTGACTTTCAAGGTTTTGGTCATTTCCGTCTTTTTTAATAGGCTAAAAGCTAAATAATTATCTAAGCTGTTACAGAGAGATCTGAACTATTTTTCTTGGAAATGAGTTTTCCATTTCAGAAGAGAAAATAAAGGCAAGCTAGGACATTGATTTTACCTTTGTTTTCCATCTGCCCTCTTGGTTCCCAAACTAATTATACTTATTTCAGAGTGTACCATGATCACTAACTAGCTCCTGTCTGGCAAGTCCATGAGGTAAAGTATTTGTTCAGTGTTTTGTTTGTTTTGGTGACTTTGGATAAATTATCTATTGTCTTAATAGGAAGAAGTAAAAATGAATTGAAGGTCTCTGTCCTTGTCTCATTCTTAGAAATTCCTTTCCAATAAAGGTCAGGTATTAACACTAGCAGAGCACACTGCAGTGTCTACACCTGGGAGCACCCTAGGGAAGGAGCAGCCTTCAGACCACAGCAGAGAAGAAGATGGTCATCAGCATGCAATGTAGATAAGACACCACAGAGTAGACCAGGAGCCCCTTCCCAGCCTTCCAGGGCCAAGGTACAAGCTCCAGTGAAAAGCTAAGCCCAAGTTGGAAAGAACATGTGGAAGAAAAATGGGCTTGCTTCAGGAGCTGAGTGCATGAGGAAGCAGAAGTATGGGTTCGGCAGAGTATGGGGTCACAGAAAAAAATGAGAGGTGCCAAAATCCAGGTGCAGAAAATAACAGCTGGAATAATCAAAGTCCAAAGAGGACACAAGACTAGCCTCAGTAAGGGACAGGTCTCTGGCGTCAGGGTGGGGAGTGACTCCTGAAACCTCAGTGTATGGTCAGCCTATCTCTATGAAGCCCAAGACTATGCCATTTGGGTGGCATCCTGAGACCAGTAATATCTAACACTTGAATATCTCAGGCTAAGGAAATGATGAAAAATTAAACAAGACAAAGCTCCCTACAGGATACTCCAACAAGAACATTAGCAAATTTAACCTCTGGAGGGCCTGCCATTTTGTGAGAGATTTTTCTGATGACGAGGAGTTTTCAAAAGTTCAGAAGTAACTATACTGACTGCAATCCCCACAGGATCCACCTTCTCCTCGGTTCAATAGCTCATTAATGGCTGTGATGAACAGGGAATTCTTTACTGGGCCACTGGAACAACTGAAATTGGTAGGTTTGCCAATACTCAGGGAGACAGGAGGAAAGTTTCAACTGATCTTCAAAGAGTGGCAAAACAGGACAACAAAGCTACACTAAAAAAAAAATTCAGCCCCCAAATATTATTGATGCCCACAATGAGCCTGTTTTGGCAGTGACCTCTGTTCAAAGGGTATCTGGGTTAACAAGAAAGTGAAGTCCCTTGGTCCAGTAGAACTTAGAGTCTGGTTTGAGGAGAACATGATACCAAAATAGGAGTTGGAAATAAATGTCATGAGGACAGTTAAAATAGAGAGACGAATAGCTACTTTGCATTGAAAATTTAAGAAAGTCTTCTCCTAGGAGGTGATGTTTAAACTGAGATTTAAACGATAACAAGAAAGTAATTATGCAAATTATTGCGTAATTTAAGAGATGAGGATCACTGCACTGCGAAGATTCGGTGTGAAAGCAAGATTCAGTATGGGAAAAATAGAAAGCTGGTCAGTGGTAGAAGATTAGTAGGAACGGAAATTAATGGATGGAAATGGAGTCACAAGATCAGATGGGAGCCAGACCATGAAGAATCTTGTTTCCAGTTGAAATGGGAGAGATAAGATTTGATTTAATTTTAAAGGATAATTTTTATTTGTCTGCGGTAAATGGACTGCTGAGGCAGGAAGAGGATTGCAAGGAGATGAATTGGGGGAAAACTTGGGAACTGAAGGAGACCAAGAAATAGGAGATTAGACAAAAGTTATAGTAGGGGAGATAGAAAGGATGGAAAGATTTACAATATTTTTGTAGTTCAGGCCAATAGGATTTGGTGATGGAATGTATATAGGTTACTTAAGCAAAAGCAAATCACTTACAACAAGGGTTTTGGGGATTACATAGTTGATTAAGTAAAGGGAAGAACAGGAGGAAGAGAGTTTTTTTGTTTGCTTTGGTGAACATGAAGATTTAGATGTTTTTTGACTTCTGTGTTGTGATGCTCTCATGGAGACGATGGATTAAATTTCTGGGGAGTAATCAAAGTTTAGGATGTATATTTGTAAGTGGACTATATGGTGTGACCAATTTAAAGCACAAGATTAGTTTCAAAGAACAAAAAAGCCCTACATCAGGAGAAAAGAGTAAGGAAGGATGAGCTCAAGCTGAAAACAAATATGGGGTTGCTGTCAATCATAAGGTAAACATTTTGTAGCAATGGTTCCATTGTAAGAGATGACCAAGCTACTATGAATCTAGTCATGTTCAAAGACAGATAACATGCAATCATTGGATAATTTATTCTTCTATCAGATCCCAAATACTAAGTTCAGTTTCAATCACTGTCAAAAACTGACAATCAATGTGATTAAAGAGAATAAATAGGTTGTCCCAGAAACAGGTTATATGAATTGAAGATAGCTTAGGGAAAAGAATATAGTTGAATGAATTACCATTTCCTTTTCATTTTTTTTAGTAAGAAAGCTTCCAAATAGCTAAACAAATAAACAAATGCAAGCCAGTTGGTTGACGATTGAAATTATCTTTGAATGAAATCAGAGATTACGTACTTGGAAGCATAAAAATAAAGAGAAGATAAAAAAGATTTCCATTCTTATAATTTTTCTAAAGATAATAGTCAAATATTTGTGCACATGCATATATATATATATATATATATATATATATATATATATGTATGTATATATATGTGTCCCAGTACTTTGTCTTGTTCATTGGTACATCCCAGTCCTTTTTCTAACACTGAAAAAAACAGTATATGGCCAATGAATATGTGGTGGACAAAGGAACAAATGCATAAATTCTGTCATGAGTTGCATATCCAATCATTTTCTAGGACTTAGAAAGACTAAACAAACAAACAAGCAAACAAGCAAACAAAAATTTCGAGGTTCTTTCCAGCTGCAGGATTCTAAAACCACCTGCTCTTCTGGAGGAATTATTCTACACAGACCTGGGCAACAGAACGGGGACCAATGAACAGAAATTACAGGTTCATTATTGTTCAGCAATAAGACAATTTTTCTAGACACGAGAATCATTCGTTATACAGGATGGGAGCTCTGTCTGGAATGTGTGCAAAATGGTGGCACTGGGACGTTCTAGTGAGGTGGTGACTGACCCACTGGGGTCAGAGGTGTTTGCTACACTAGGCATGGAACCAGACTTCCCATCTTCTAAGGGCCTTAATTACTGTGGTGTCCATTACTTTTTGCTATGGTATTGAGATGAGACACACTCTCAGAGTCTTCTAGGAACAACCAGCACAGAGCACAGAGTTATAATGGTCATTGAGAATCCACCTTTCTCCCATCGGTGAGGTGCAGTGCTCCATTTAATTGTATCGCAACACATGTGCTGGTAGTGGCGCTTTGGCCACTGGAAACTCTTCAGAATAGCACATGCATTTTTGCGTCTCAGAGGCATCTACTGGTTAGAATGATTATTTTCATGTAAACATTTCTCTGAATATCATGCAGGTGTTCACAACCATTTATGGAAGAACAAAAGAACAAAGAAAACCAGGTGATGGTTTGCTTACTGTTTCCAAGAACATCCTACTGAAAGGGGATACTGACAGCCTGTCGGGGCTAAGCAAACAGTAGGACCCCATTCTACCTGCTGCTCAGTCTGTCTACTGTGAGTCTGCATTAAAGTGCTGCATTCTGTGGGCCTCCACTGTTCATTTCACGCTAAAGTGAAAGATAATACTCGATGGACGTGGCAGGCCTACCTGGAACAGCACCTAGGTTCTAATGTAGCCAAGTGTACCCAGTCACAGAGAGCTGGATTCATTTGTATGCTGTTTCGTCTTGATGCATATCTAGCTACCTATTATTTCAATTTATAGGAAACAGCATGTTCTGTTAGCCTAGCTAAAGTTTCCCCAGTTTTTCAATTATGACTTCTATTTTCCATGAAAGGCATTTTAGCTATTATTTAAATTGGAGCAATATTATGCCTTTGTGTGAGTGGGTGGCCTGTGTCTTTTTCTTATAAAAATATATATATACATCTGTATGCAAAATAATGTCAGTCTGAGATCCAGAACAGAAAATAACAATGGACTGATTAGTTAACCTTTATTCCACTTAAAATGAGCTATTTCCTTACTTCAAAGGTTGTGACTTAATTAGAAGCTATCTGTGATGAAGAAACTGCATTCAAGTTTCATAAACTTGCCATTCATGAGCAAGAGAAAAAGTCAGTTAAGAGTCATGTAAGGAAATATTGATGATAATGATATGGTCAAGCCCTTACAAAATACTCACTTAACCTTTGTAAAAAAAAAAAAAAGTGCAAAGGAGAATTTCTGAATGAGTTATTTGCTGTCGCTCTTCATAACACACAGGCTCAAAAGCTGGCATTTAACCACTGCAGGGAGTAGTTTAGAGAACAGCATTCACAGATAGGCAAATAAACAGAAATCATAGGTGGTGTTCAAGTTCAAAGAGACAGCTGCAGCCTTTATGACAAATGACAGTATCAGTATTCTCTAAATGGAGAAAGCGCTGTCCGCAAAGCTTGGTCTGTAAAATCATCTTTAGTATTTTGTAAGTTGGGTATGCAAAAAAATGGAGGGTAGCAGCAGCAGCATCTTCATCTTCTTCATCATCATCGGAAATTAAATAGGAATGCAGCTTTTTTGGGTTCTGTGTGTGTGTATATATGTATATGTACATATACATAACCAAAAAAAGAGATACTTCACAGAATAAAGGAAAACTAAATTTTTCTATTAAAGAATATGAGAAGTATGATTTGATCCTATTTATGTGTCCCTGAGTGAATATTAAATAATTTTCTCAATAAGATAACTCCCCCCCAACCCTGCACTGCCCTCAAAATTCCCAAACTAGTACTCTTTTTGGAAGTCATCATGTCTCTAGAGAGAAACCACTGCAAAACAGACTGGATCATCAGATGTAAGGATGCTAAGATTCCCCAAAGCCAAAACTCTCTCCAGTCCCTCTGCCTCATCCATTCCTTCCATGACAAATATACTCACCTCTTCTATCACTGAAGATGGTAGTTAATGTCTTCATTTTTATGCCACTATAAATGAGTGATATAAAGAGTACCAAATGCATAGGTTTGTCGCAAGAATTAATTTTGATAATTCATAGCATGTAAAGTGTCCAGAATAATAATTCCTAGGTACAGGGTGACTAGCGTTAAGATCAAGTAATTCTAGTCTTCTGATACTACCCCTAAGAGTATAAAATCAGTAGTAAGAGGTTGATAAACAATTGCAATAGGAACTTTTACAAGTTTGTTCTTGAGTTGGTAGAGCATTTTTTAAAAATAAATGGTTCCATACATCTTTTAACAATTTATTCTCATAATCTCTCTGGAGGAAAATAAAGTGGTAAGTATAACTGCTTTATGTTAGATTGAGCTCAAGAAACTGACAACATTTGACCATATTTAATCTAAAAATGGCAATTTCATATGATTTATCTTAATAAATGGCCAAACTGAGAGATCTTTACTTAAGCCCATGCCAAGGTGGCTAAAGTTTGGATTTGGCACCAAGGTATCTTCTGCCTTTTCCCAGTAACAATGTATGTTTCCCAGTAAAATTCTTACTCTACAAAGGTTAATCTTCCCAAATTGAGGGTTTTGTAGTTAAGCCAAGGTCGAACCTACAGTCCACTACTAATCCCACAAATGTACCCTAAATAGCATTTTCTCTACAGCCAAATATTTACTCTTAGATGTTCACTTTGCTGAATCTGATGCCCGAAAACCTTCCCTTCAGAATATAAATACACAAGATTTATCCATCCCTTGGCAAAAACAAACAACAGTAACATCATCATCATAAAAATATATTCTCACTTAGCTCGTTGTCCTCACTGAAGCATATTGAAAATACATACTCAACTTCATTCCATAATCTACTTTCTTGACAAGATTTACCTACATCATCTCTATTCCATTACTCGTCTGCTCATTCATTCATAAATACAAAGAAATTTACCTTTCACACCCCCCTTTCTTTTGAACCAATACTGATAAAAATAATCAAAAATCCTCCTACATTTCTTAATCCTACCTCTTTTTCCTTCCATGATCAACTTGAGTTGATTATAGAATTTTGTGCTACTGTTCACTTTTTCCTTTAGCTTCCACAAAAACATTTATCTTTTTGGCTATTTTTCCTTAATCTGTTTCAAAATTTCTTCATTCCTTACTGCACACGCTCTCCTGAGGCATTGAACCCAGAGACATGGCTTTATCTACCACCTAATGTCTAATAACTCCAAATTAGACTGTCAGTCCAGACCTCTCTCCTGACATTCAGATGTCTATGTCTGACAGTCAATGATAGTTATCTCTGCTTGATTATTCATAAGTTTCTCAAACACAACTTATCTAGACTTGAACTCAGCATCTGTTAGATGCACCTCTTCTTCTTCTTGCAACAATTTCCACCTTTGATGTTCTCGATTCTTAATCACTGCTGCTTGAAATCACAGGCCCACTTTCTGCTCTTTTATTGCCTTATCCTATCATCCCACACCATTCATTGTAGTTCCTCATCTAAATTATCTGGCCTACCACTGTTACCTAAGAGTTAGATGATGTAATGCATATTAAATGGATAATGGATGGAAAAATGGATGAAGAATCAGATATATGGGTACAAAACCATGCAAAATAACTTGCCCCAACTCTTTGCACTATAATGTCACTCATTAATAGGGTAGGGAGCTGTCCTTACCACAAACGCCTGACTGGCAGAGGTGTGTGTTTCATGGCTACGAGGGCGCCACCCCAGTCTAGGAACCAGACATTGTACTCTTCATCAAAGATCTGGAACAACAACAACAACAACAATCATAGCAACACCTTCCATTTGCACTGGTGCTCAATAATTTACAAAGTCTTTAACGCACATTGTTTCATCTGAGCCTTGCAACAACTCTATCAGGTAGTTTGGTGAGTTCTATTACCCCACGTAACCAAGGAGGAAATGGGCTTATAGAGAACAAGTAAGTCTCCCTAGGCCACTCTATGGCATCCCCAGGGCTCTTTTCACTAGTTCTGTGAACCAGTGTGTTGCAAGAAGGTGAGCCGACAAGATGTATACTCAATGTATACTCAACTAGACACCCGAAAGGAAAATACGATTTTTAAAAAAAGCTTTCCTGTCTTTTTCATCAGACTAATGACTACTCAGTCTCTCTTCTTTCTCATGTATTCAGATATTTGCTCATATATAAATGGTTTGTGTTTTAAAACGTTGTTTATAAATTACGTTGGAACTTCAGAGACACTTTCCGTAGACATTATGGTATACATGAATAATGAGTTCTTAGACTTCGCTCACACCTCCAAGGTTCTCATGCAAGTTGGATGAAGACCCAGGTTTGGTGTTTGGGGATCCTTACTCTAGATGCTCATCAGAACACAGAACTTTCCGGGACCTAGATTCTTTGATTCATTCATTTATATGTTGTCTATTCATTCACCTACTCACTTGTGTGACTCATTCAGTGACCCATCCATTCACCTACTCAGAAGCATTTACTGAGCACCTACTATGAGGCAAAGCTCTGAATTAAGAAAACTTTAGACCTAATGTAACATATATTGATGCTTCTATTATATGACTTTCCTATAGCCAACCTGAAATAGGAAAAACATTTCTCTGGCAGAGAACCAATCTTCTACTTTACATCATCTAGGGGAAAGAGTAATTGGAGAATTCCTCTAGCTCTTAACACTAATATTGGCTTTTACAACCTTGATCGAAAGGTTGGGATAGTGGGTTAGGTGAGACATTCTCAAAGTGGTAAGGAGGTATAAGAAGATCTAAAAGGGAGTCTCTAGAAAGAATGGTGTCTCCTGTTCATATGCCCCAGAGTATACAACTGAGAAAAATTAAATAAATACTCAGACTTAAACCTCTTAGTAACCTTTTACACATTTGCTTTTTAAGGAAAGAAAAATGTCTACACTAATGGTGAGTCTTAATTCATAAGGGATCTAAGGGTGACTCATTTCTATTTCAGATATAAACTCTAAGCCTAGAATTCTAGTATTTTCTCTTCAGAGCTCAAAGGTGGGCTCTGCAATAAGCCACATGATAGATACGCTACATTAAAATACAAGAACTGAGGGTTACAAGAACATTCTGGATGCTTGGGAGGAAAGAAAAGTCATCTTCACATTCCTCCTGATACTATAATTCTGGCCACTATTCACTCTTGCCCTGTCCAGTACTTTGTGGAAACTGGAATTCTTACTTGTTTTGGAAAAGAAAGTCAAAGTAATAAAAGCATAAGGAAGGAATACTGCAGTGGCCTCTTAACCAGATGAACAATCTCTTGAGTTGGAGGGACAATGACTTGTCTGTTGGGAGTTTATGTACCAGAAGAGTTTGTATTCTAGCTTCTGTCATTATTTGTCATGTCCAGTAGATTAGCTTATATTTTGAAGATATGTTCTTATTTATTTGTTCTTCATCCACCTGCCTATGGTCTTGTGGATAGGAATCGTAACATTCTTTGCCATATGTCTTTTAGTACTTAAAATGATTATTTCTAGAAGGTCCTTGGTAGATTTGTTTTGCTGGTGGCAGTGGTGACAGTGGTGGCAATGTGGGTGGTGATGATGATGTTGGTGATAGTGATGATAATCTTTATGAAGAGATCCAAAAAAGGAACTTAGCCAACTCAATTATAGATGGTGATGTCACCTTTATCATCAAGTTATGGTAGTGATCTTCCCTTAACTTTTTCACCTTTAAGATTCAGTGAAATGTCAAATTTTTTTGTGAAGTGTTTCCCAGTTTTCCCTAAGCAAAGCCAACTACTCCCTATTCTTTGCATGCCAATAATACAACTAAATAATACAATTACCCTAAATTATAGTTAGTTACTTATGAGACCATTTTTCCTCCTTAATGCTGAGTTTCCTGAGGAAAGGAACTCCAAAGTATTCAACTGCATCCTCAATGACACCTAGAGGACATTAAGTCTGTGTTGTCCAAGATAGTACCCGTAAGTGGCTATTTAAATTAAACTAATTAGATTAAATTAAATTAAAAATTTAGTTCCTCTATCATACATTTCAATTGTTCAGTAACTTCACAAGACAGCACAGATAAAAAACATATCCATCATTCTCGGAAGTTCTATTGGACAGTCTGTTATGCATGTTTATGAAGTTGAGTGTTTTTCAGGTAGAATATATCTATTAAGCTTTTCATACTTACTGTACTTAAACAATGCATACGTATACAACTTTACTGGATTTAGCATTCTACTCCTTTCATTTTATAAAGGAACAGACTGAGAAAGGTGAAGCAACCTGCTTGTCAAGGTCCCATGGCACATAAGTGATGTCACTTTTGATTGAATCCTCAGAAACCAGCGCACACTTATCATTTGGTGGCTGTGCCGTACATATTGCTGAATGAAAAGATGAACAAGTTGGGTATTCCAGTTCTTCCCCTACCCTTCCAGTGCTCTTCCCATTTTACCCCACTGCCCATCTAATCTGCTAGTCTGCCAAACTGAAGAGCTACTTCCATTTTTTTGCAACCACAAAGCTTTAGTGAACCTAATAATCAATAGGAAGGAGAGATAGTAGCAGAACTTCCTCTAAATGCCTCTTTTCTGAGCCCAATCTTCCAATTACCTGTCTCCACATGTTGCCCCCATCAGAAGAGATGAACACACCAATATCAGTATATGAGAGTTCTGGGCCAATGTTGCCTGAAACATAAGCAGATCATTGATATTATCAGACGGTTTATAAATTAGGCATGCTTGGGCTAGGGGAGGAAGTAGCAGAGAGTATAAGTTTTCAAAGTGATATTTACAGTTAATTTGTGCATGCTGTTTCTCTGTGTTATATCAAAAACCCAGCAGGGAGAAAAACTCAATATGGGGAGGAAAAGTAAATAGTATGACAGGAGTGTGTCTTTAAATGGTAAGTCTCAAAGACTGAATGTTGAATAGCTTGGATCTCTTGAACTACTCATTCTGTATAACAATAATTTCTTAAAATTGAGCTTATCAGTGTTCTCTGAAGGAACAAAGAGGAGGACCCAAAGACTAGAAGAGTACACATACATGGAGAAGCTGACCCTAGGGACACATTCCTTCTCATGTATAATTTTAGCTCAAGAAAAACTGGTGTGTGTGCACGTATATTTGTGTACATGTACATGCATGTGTGCAGTGTGTGTGTTTTCAACTTAAACTTGTCAACACGTCTCCTGAGCACCAGGCAGTGGGGTGACTCAATAGTATATACTATGCAACCCCAACTACAGGCCCAAATTAAGCTGATTATACTCAGCAGACCACAATCACCAAGTAAGCAGGAGAAGTCACCAGACTTATGCCTAGACTGACCACTCTTTTTTTTAAAAGAAAGATTTTATTGATTGATTGATTGACTGACTGACTGACTGAATAACTGGGGTATAGGCCAGAGGTACACAGGGTGAGAGGATTCACCAGAGACAGAGTGGGGGGCAGCACAGGCAGATCTACTGTAATACACGGCTGAGGAGAGCAATGTGCGAGACAGGAGAGGTCTGCTGTGCCATGTGGGTAGTCTCCCTGGTGGGGAATTGAACTCAGGCCATAGCGATGACAGTGCTGAGACTTAACCCCTAGGCCACCAGGGAGGCCCTAGATTGACCACTCTTACTTCACACCCTCTTTTTCTCTCTCCTATTCCCCCTTCCTCAGGTACTTCATTACCTTGTAATATGTTTTTAAAAAGAAAGTAGTCAAGACTTTCTAGTCTATGTGTCTATATTGCCAAAGTTGCCCCAATGGAGACTACTCCCCACAGATCCCAGGACAGTGTCACAAACTCAACAGTACTTGCCCAGTAAGTAATTGTAGGATGGATACACAAGTAAACTAATGATTGAATCATGTTCCAATGTTGATGTGTGCTTGGGGAAGTATAGAGAACCAGGAAAATACCTTCAACATGTAAGAATTTATCATTTTGGCTGATATTTTTTTTCTTTAAAAATAGCAAAAAGGGAATGCTAGCTCCCCCACATCTGTAGCCTAAATAAGAGCACAATAAAAATGCAATAATGAAAATGTTAATTGAGCTCCTGACATTTAATGCTTCAAAATGAGAAATTAAAGCCAGGCTCCAGCTTGTCAAGCTCCCATCAGAATCATGGAGCACAGAGCTAGCCAACTTGTTTTGACACTCAGGCCTCTAAAAATAACCCCGGGGTTTCGGGCTCTGCGGGGAGGTGCAAGTGTAATGGGGAGAGTTATAGGGATCAGCTCTGAGGAGATCTGTCTAGAATTTGGGAGGCAACTCTCCAGATACACATTTTAGAAGTCACAGATACAGAAAAGAGGGATGGGGCAGAGAATGTCAACTCAAATCATGCCATTCAGTAGCAACTCCCTGGAGCACAGAGCTAAGGATTCGGCAGTCACATTTGATTTTAACAGAATTGAGCGTGGTGATCAATTAGTAATGTCTGCCAAGGTGGTGGCTAGAGAGGGAGGCAGAAGCATGGTTGCCACAGACTTTAGAGATCAGCCACCATAGACAGGGCTTCTGAGAGTCTATCTCAGCACTGCTCACCTCTCTCAGAAATCTCTACCAGGCTGGTTTTACAGGCTTTGGATGGTAAGAATCCAAGGTTCAAAGTGAAGCTTGTTTGTGAAGCTATCTTTTGTCAGTTGAAAGAAGTCCTGAAAACAATGTTGCTGATCCCAGGGACATAAAGTCAGTTCCCAGCTGTAGCCATGTGGAAGTGCCTCGCAGCCTTGTGGGATCTCTGATAGGAAGCATCGTGGTGTCAGAGAAGGAAGACGTGAAGACTGCACTTCTCTGGCTACAGTGGACCTGGGGAGACTTACAAAGCAGTCACTGGCCAGGGTGGAAAAAGAGGAAACTCTTCACCACGTCAGTGGTATGACAGGAGAGAGGAAGGAGGAGGGGATGGAGAAGACCGGGGAAAACAGGGTAGAGAATTTCTCTTATGATGGCTACGTTTCTCTGTTCCTCAGTTAAATATGTCTGTGTGTAAGGAGGGAGAGAATATTATATGAACTATTTTGGAATCCTCTAGAGATAGAGACACTACTCTTATCACCACTGATGCCCATCCCGGTGATTAGGACTAGCCAAGGAGGAAGCAGCCAGAGCACAGTTAGCTGCAGGAAGGGGAGGCCCTCCATGGCAGAAATATCATGAGCGTGTGAATGTTTCGCGTTTACTAGAAGCAAGGCAGGGAGCCTGCGGTAGCTGAGCAGAGATATGGGAAGGGGCTCATCTGTCTGAATGGCTACTGCATGGACCAGACTTGGAGTCAGAAGGAGTGCATGGAGGACATGACCCTGGTCTCTTGCGATCTGTCTCTTGCTCTGTAAATTGAGGAAGGAAGTAACTGCCTCAGGGTCGCTGAGCAAGCAAGGCAAGGAGAACAGATGCACTGTGGGGCTGGGTGCTCCTGACTACTGGTGTATAGCCACCGGGGCAAGGGCCTTTAGAATCCCAGGGTTTCTGCAGTGACCAAAGTCTGCAGGCTGGAATTCCATCTACCTTCTGAGATGACGTCCACACAAGTTTTAGAAGACTCCCAGAGTGTACTTTTGTAACCAGGCTGAGTCCAAAGTCCCAGGGGTTTGCTGATGAGAATGAATATCCCCAGGGAAAATGCTAAGTTTGCAGTTTGAGGGGCGGAGAGTCTGATACGATATAAAAGGGACGGAAAAAGAAGAAGAAGCAGTCGTCATGATGTAGGAAAGAGATTGAGTCGCCCCGATGTAGGAATGAAAGAAGCAGTCGCAATGCTGAAGGAATAGAAGAAGGAATCACCATAACATAGGAAAAGAAGAAATTTTTGAATTTTTAGTGACTTTGGAAGCTTTGCAAGTAGCCAAGCGATGAAAACTGCTCCCAGTTTTGTCTTCACTGAAGCTGAAGGAAAAAGGCAGAGGCCCAAAGCGGGCACCTTCCTAAAATGCGTGAGTGCAGTCTGTTGGGCCTTCTGGCTGCTGTAGTTGCTGTTTGCAGTGTTGTTGGCCTGGTGCTGTGCTGGGGTACCATGGCAGTTTTGGGAGCATCTCCAGTTGTGTTCTGTGTTGTCCTTGTGAGTTGGAACCTGGCCTACAATCTGATTGTTGCGCGTCTACAAAAGCAGGAAGACACCATTTTGGAATGGTGGCTTATTGTATGGAAGAGGAGCTCCACATCAGCAGTGGTGGGAAGACGCCATCTTTGTTACTTTTCTGGGACTTAAAGAACTGGACTGTCTTAAGTAAGGTAAATGGCCATATGTTGACTTTAGTAATTCTTTGCTTTTTCCCTGTTTGCTAAATAAATCCCACTGTTACTGTTCCCTAAGACTGAGTAGTCTTGCAATTGTGCACGTGGGTGCAGAACCAAGATAGTGACCGGTAAGCAATTGGGGCACTGCCTCTGGCCAAAGTTTGAAGTCCCATTTTGTCCAATATCACTTTCAGCCACGCAGCTTCCCTGAGACCACAGCACAGTGCAAGATGGGAAGAGGAAATGAGTGGTGGGTGTGGAAGGAGAAAGTCCAAGGTCACTGGCACCTGAGAGTAGGTGAGTACCCGGCCGTGGCAAGGGCCCTGGAGAGACATCCATCTCTGCGGAGCTCTGGCATACCTGGACAACTGACAGCATACACTGCTAACTTTATCACTCCTTTTCTGATAGCAAATGACCTCTGAGGGAGCGCTGGCAAGCAAAGTGAGGAGAAGCTGGGAAAGAGGAGGGTGAGCCAATGACCTAGCTCTGGCTCTTCATTAGGACCTCATCAGCTGCCCTACTTCTTCCGATGTCAGGGCTCAGCAAAGAGCCCTACAAAATTTCAGGAGTTACAAAAGGGAGAGAAAAAGGAATTAGCCAATTCTCATGTATTGGGACCAAAAAGAAAAAAAGCATTTTAAGCAAATCTTTAATGTCTGGATATGTTAATTTATAAAAAATTAATATTAGACTAATGTGGGGGCATGTGCTGGTCACAGGAAACAAACACTAATTCCAGCTCACAACTCACTCTGCTTGCAGCGCTCTCACTTCTAGCCCTTATGACACCCTCTCAAATAGAAAACAACACCTTGTTTTACAGACAAGGAAAATGAAACATAGAAGTTCAAGAGTGAAGCAAATTCACAGGGCTGGTGAGTATCAGAGCTCAGTTTGAAGGACAGGACCACAGGTTGCCGGGAGGACCCATTCATTCACATAGGGACCCATTCATTCACACATGCGCAGCGTCTGCATGTGATTTATGGATTCCAGTGAAGGAGATGAGCAAGCCCCACCCTTCTGAAGCAAGCAGAGCAGTTTTAAACATCTGAGGGAATGGCAGAGGGATCACGCATTGGGCATTCAGTATGTCCTACGCACTGTTCTGAGCACTTTCATTTCAATGCCTCATTGAATCCTTCAATTCTATTACATCAGCACTATTATTCCCCCTTTGTCAATGAGAACACTGAAGTCCAGAGTGGTCCAGCCACACAGAACAAAGCCTGGCTATTTAAATAATATTAACACATCTTCTCCATCACTGTTGTCCAGTGTTGCTTCTCTGCCCCGGGGCTTCCTGCAGGCCTTGAGGATGGTCTAGGGTGTAGCAGCTGAGCTCGGAGGGCCAACTCTCAGGAATTATGGAGGGTGGGATCACTTCCCACACCAGAAGAGCCTCCTGACCTGCCCTCATCACTCACTGTCTGGGCCTCCCTGAGGCAACACTGTTAATTGACTATGGAGGGCTGACCCCTATGGGGCTGGGAGGAGTTGACTGAAGTGCAAGGTTATGCTAGATGTCATCGGTGGCTTTGAGAAGTTCACCAATTGGAGACTTGGAGAAGGAAGCCACGTTCAGGAGAGCAGGGCCAGAGCTTCAGGCTGATGTGAGAAAACAGAATGTGCCATCTCAGAAAGCCACTGTGAATACATCCGCTTTCATTAGGAAAGACCTGCCTGACGCCGGAGCTATAGCCCCTAAGATGAGAAAGCTGCCTTGCTTTATGCCATCAACGTATTCCTGAAAAGGTGTGTGTAAATCAAATGCATACTAATCAGACACATTTCCCTGGAGACTTTCATTTTCATTTCAGAGTTGCTTTATCTTCATTTCTGATTGATGTTCAGTGGACAGTGGTTCCAACAATACAACCTTAAGTTTTTCTGCCTTTTCCCCCAGGCTTTCAGCTAAGTGGTTAATCATGTGTAAACAAACCTTTACATGCTCCAGGGACCTCCTGATTAAAAACAGCTCTGGGGTGAAACCCTTTGCAAAGAATCTTCTGTGTCAAGAGAAAACGACCCCAACTTCTATTTGGTGAGCTGGGAAGTTCACATATCATACGTTTTTAAAGAATGCCCCACTGCCTCAGTCTTTCTGATCTGTCAGTTTCCGCTGAGGACGCTGGGTCTGTGACCCAGATATGACAACTACCTGGAGCTCTTTCCCCAGGTTATTTAGGCTGAACTAGGGAGAGTGTCCACAGACTTATCTGATGTTCTAAAGAGTTCACGATCCAGATAGAGGTTCTAAGCATTTTCAAGAAGTTCTGAGAGAGGGACAAGGCCAGGGAATTGCTTCCTTACCTGTAGCCACCACAAGTCCTGGGGCCGTCTCCTTGCTAGAGATTCTTCCTGAGGAGTACGGGTTTTCGGAGATCTGCAAGTGCAGGTGCAGGGAGCAGAAGGGCTAAAATGGAGAGGAAAACAGCTTCAGGCCAGGATGTCCCAGACATAGTCCTGACCCCAACAAAGGTGAGGCCTTTAGATATTCAGCTTCTGGGACAGCAAAGCGCTGGATGGGGGCCTCGCATTCAGCTGTGGGCAGAGTCATCCTGTTACAGGGCAACCCTCATAGACCCTCATATACCCACTTGAGAGAGCCGGTGTGATCAAAGCACAAGCTGCCAGATCACCCCTCCTAGGCCCAGTCCTGCATGTTCCCATCAAAATGGCCTGGCTTCCTCACTCTTCCTCGCTCCCAGCCCATTCATTAAGGTCGAGCTCATGCTTGGCCTGCCTTGTGAGATCTCCCTGACCACAGGATGACAATGACCTTGCCCCATAGCTGGTCTGCACTATCATATTGCTTTTAAGCACTCTGGGTGTCCCTGGGAGGGGTGAAAAGGCAAAACTGAATCAAACCACCCCCAGGCCTAGGTCTACCCTCTTCTTAAGCCAGTCACTATTTCTGATTTGGGTATGTAGCTCCTGTTTGTTGGTTTACTTAAAACATGTGAAACCATTATCTAAAACTCCTATATGCTTGTGGTATTTATTTATTGATCACTTAGCAAGAAGTATATCATTTATGATTGATTATCATTGGTGCATTTTTAAAAGAGGCTGGGGATTTGTAGAGATGTATACTTTATTATAAGTACCAAAAAGAAAACGATGAAATTGGGGAAAAGAAAATTAGGTCAGGAAAATAAGAGAAAGTGATGAGTAAGTTCTCAGAAAAAAACACAAAAAAACAAACAAACAAAAAACCCATGCCACTTTTCTCTAACCCTTCTTTGTACCCCAGGCAAAAAACATGGAATGGAACTAAAAACCACAAAAGAAGGAGGGCCCTGATTGCCCTATTTATCCCTTTATCCCTACTTTTAACATAATGGCTAGAATATAATAAGCGGTTAATAAATGTTTTTGAATATGCGGCAAAAGGCAACGTCTTGCAAAGGAGAAGCATAACCATTTCTGCAACCTTAGAAGAATTTCTTATAGGTCCTCATTAAGAGTAAACCAAGGGCTGTGAATTTCACTGCCTTCCCCTCCACCTAGCATTGCAGCACCTGAGGGCAGAGATAATGTCTCATAGGCATGTCCTCCAGTATGCCAACCTCAGGGTCCCACATAGCAGGTGCCCTGGGGTGCTGAGAAATTAACTACCACCCCACGTGGACCACAGCCTGACTGTTCCTTGGCTTCCAAGACACTGCGCTCCTGAGCATCTCTCAAGCACGCCGAACGGCGTCACGGCAGCCCCAGTTAGCAGGTGCGGCAACCTCTGCCTCTGTCTGGGGCTCTCATATGTGTTCCTTTTGCTTACTACGAGTTGGAGCACATAATCTAGTTTTAGGAAAACCAGTGGAATTCAACTCAAGTTCCACATGAGTGATGTGGCTGCCTGAGCCCACAAGTCTACAGCCTGGGGCTATAGGAAACCATGAGCAGCCTCAGGTGCGTTCCAAGGACTCCTGATGAAGAGAGCCCAGCATCCCCGGGGAACCAGCCCACCCTGTGGGCTTTACATGGGCCTGGTGACTGACCAGCTGGCAGTGGACAGGGCTTCCTCTCAGGTCCACATCTGGAGCTTTCAGCAGGCGCCAATCCCTGCCTTTGTTGTAAGTGATGTATGTCTTCACCTGCTCGTCCACCTTCTGGTTCGCCAGGAATATCCCTTTGATACCTGCTACCTAGGAAAAAAGGTGAGAGATGGAGAGCCACGGTGGGCCAACATGCCTGTGGTCTTGGAGACGCCCTGGGAGAAGCCCCAGCTTTTCTGCAGGGTTAGGGGGTGCAAAAGAGAAGAGGAGGAGTGTGGCGAGAAATGCCACGTGTCATGTGGTCTCTGGGAGAAATTTAATTTACTCATTTCATCCCCACCCCCAGGTACCCCACTCCCCTAGACCCATCTGCTTTCGCCATGTCACATGACTGTACTTGGCTTCTGACCATCATCAAGAACTTATCATTAATGAGCTACTAATATTCTGTCGGAGGAAGGAGTGGCTGAAAACAGCGGAAGGATTCCCCCTTCTAGAAAATACGGAGTTTGTTAGGAGGGGGACTAAAGACAGGCTTGAAGGTCTAACCCTTAGAGGTGGAAATACAGAATCCCAGTTAGGAGTAAGAAAAATATCTGAGGTCAGGCGACCCAATGTGGTGGGCTGGCACCTCTCTTGAGCTGTGCCAATAGCTTGCTGTGACTTTGAATACCTCCCATAGCAACATGGGCCCCCGTCAATGGTGACTTTGCAGTGCGTGTAATTAGCCCTCATTCTTTTTCCAGCCACTTCTGAAATAGAAAACCTGTGATAATGCAGAGTGCCCCTACCAGAGTTCCCCAGGACCAGCATTTGCATACCCTTGATATTTTGAAAGGAGAATAGCATCATAAGCAGATAGAGGATTAAAAGAGATTTATGATCTAAAAAGGTTCTAGAGAAAGTATAAATTCAACTTAAATTTTTATTCCTTTTAGGTCTACATTCTGAGCAATAAAAGTGTTATTGAGAATGACAACGCATTATGTCAAAGTTTTCCTTCACTTCTGTACAAGTTCCATCAAGCTTCAAAGCCAAAAGGTCATTCAAATAGTGTGTGTGTATACACATTCTCTCTCACTCTCATACACACACACACACACACACACACACACACACACACACACAATACTGAATGGCAGATTTTTTAGATAAAACTTAGATATCTTAAAATTATAATTGTATTTATTCCCCATTCTTTGAGGATCATGGTTAACTGAAATTTATTCCAATTCTGAGAACACCAATGAGAGGGAAGTGAAAGAATTACACAGAAGAAGTTTTTTTTTTTTTTTAATACACCATTTAGTTGATAAAATAAAACTCTGTTCTTTCTTTTTTTTTTTTTTTTTTAAGTAACCTGACTGGCCTTGAGAGAGAACACCTACCCAAATAAAAACAAACAAAATGGACAAGGAATGTCAGAATAGAACTATGTGGGAAGGACGCCTTAGGGGAATTTGACAAAGGGCCAACAAGGACTGATTGAATCCTAACTTAGACAAGGGTGGGGAGGCCGGTGGGGACTGAAGTCAGTGCCACTTGCGGAAGGCTGCTTCTCATGTGCCATCTCGGGGCAGAGGCCCTTAGCTCACCTCAGCCTTTAAAACCAACTGCAAAGGTATTTCTCTCAGACCTGACTATAAATTTTTCTCACAAAGAACAAAACCATGTTTCTTTAGGAACTCCTGCCTGTTGGAGGCCTCTGAGGACTCTCCTAAGCCACAGGGTTGGTGCCCTTTCTGTGTGACCTTCGGATAATGATTCCAGAGGACCTTTCCCCTAAGCTACACTCCCACCAAACATGTATTCAAGGCCTCAGTATCCACTTTCTGGAAGGAAATACACAGGTCAGATCAGACTCCTGGGTCTGCTTCTGTGGGGCTCCTCGCACCTCCATCCCTTGCTCCCCTAGCTTGACGCACTACAGCATGGATTAGTCACTTAGCTGTCTCCTGTGGGCTTCTGAATGAGTAGGTTCGGCAAAGAGAATTCTTGCTCCCCTATTTTCCCACTGAGAGCTCTACCACTTGGTTGGGCATTTTCTCCACGTGTTCTGAGAACAAAATCAGGAGAATGGGGATTGAAAAAGAACAGGGAGGAGAGATTAGCAGGGAGCTCATCTGCAGTTCCTGATGGCGTTTCTCCTGAAATGGCACACAACACCACAGCAATCCCTCCACCGAAAGAACCAGAATGCTTCCTATTTGAATTTGGATTGTTCAGAGCCCTTACATTATTCCTGAGTTGATTCTTGGCTCCGTAGCCTGTATAAATGACTCTAAGTTTGGAAGGCACTTTGCTTTTGTGTACACTAGACCAACAGCTTGCAAACATTTTGATGGCAGCCCAAGTGTGAAATGCCTTTACGTTGCAGCCTAGGAGACTTGCACTCGTCGAAGCATGTGTGTGTACACACGTAGGTATGTATGTATTTCTGACACCAGAGTTTCAGGAAACGCCACTTGCCCTCACTGCGTGTAATGCAAAGGGCTGGAGAACCACACACACATTTTAACTCATCTCCATAGAGGGAGATACTTGGAATCTGACAAGCTGTAAATGTGCTTCTGCCACTGTTGCTTGAAATAAGAAGCACAGATGCAGCCGTCTGACCCGCTGGAGGGGAAGGGTCCCAGGTCACGCTGGTGCCCGGAGAGGGGGCAGCACAGGGCCAGGCCCACGTGGCCCACTTTGCCCCTAGGAATCAAGCTGAATAGCAAAGCAAAGCGGACAGCAGCCCCTGGCAGGGCACCGGGTCCAGGTGACATAGTCATCTGTTACTCACCTCCCTGAGGGCCGGCAAGCCAGGGCTCTGCTGAGAAAAGCAATTACCGTGCTGGCCTTGGGGTGTCTCTAGAGTTGGGCCTGTGGTGTGGGGACAAACATTAGCCTGGGAAAAATGTCCCTGTGGCATCTGTGATCAGTTGTCCATCTGACCAAAGAAGGGTCATCCAAGGTCAGGGCAAAACCAGGGACAAAGGAAGCAACGAAAAAGCACTATCATCAGCAGAGATCAGAATACTAAGGATGCTCAGAAAGTTCCATCCATGCAAATATAAGGGGTCAACACAATTAGTCATGAGGAAATTTAAATTAAACCCACAAGGAGCTAGCACCAGGCCCCTACAAGAATGGTCACACACACACACACACACACACACTCACAAACACATCCCTGATAATACCAGGTGAAGATGTAAGGATTCTCATACATCTCTGGTGGGGAGGAGAAATGATGCTGCCATGGTAGAAACAGTTTGGTAGCTCTATATAATCACGCACTCATGTTCAATCCAACAAACCTACTCTTAGTATTTACCTGGGAGAAATAAGAACTTACACTCACATGAATATTTATAGTAGTCTTAGTCATAATCACAGAAAATTGGAAACACTTAAAGTCCTTCAACTGGTGGATGAACAGACTAGGACAAAGCCACACAATGGACTCAGCACTAAAAAAGAACATTGACCGATACTCAGCATCGTGCATGAATCATCAAATGCATTATTCTAAATGAAGGAAACCAGACTCGAAAAGCTACCTGATGTGTAATTCCACTCCCAAAAAGGCAAGACTGGACAATAAGAGGGAGACACTGAGAAGGAGGAGATGGAAGGAGAGAGAGAAAAAGAGAGGAGGGATATTGAGAGAGATATTGAGATTGGGAGAGACAGAGGAGAGACAGATACAAAGAGAATCAGAGAGAGAGAGAGAGAGAGAGAGACAGGCAAACAGACAAATAGACAGATAGAAAGACAGAGAGAGAGACAGAGAAAAGGTGTGTTTACCGTGACTTGGGTAGAAGGAAAGTTGACTACAATCAGTCATAATAGTTTTGTATCTTGATTATGGTGGTAGTTACACAACTGTGTATACCTGTCAAAACTCAGAATTTTATAACAAAAGGACTGTATTTTACTGTACATTAAACTATACCTCAAAAAAGAATAAATGTGGAAATAAGGCATAGTGGGAAGACTGAGATTTTAGTCAAACAGAGAGAGTTTCATTTCAATGCATGCGACATCTGTCAGTTGCACCACCCAAGTCACAGAGTCCCCTCATCTCTGCATTTGTAGGCACGAGGATGACACCCACACAGGGAGGCGTGGTAATGGATGCCTAAAAACAGACCTGGTTCATGGTTGTGGCACCATGTCACAGCCACTGGCCTCATATTGCTGCTGAGCACACGACATGTGGTTAACAGGACTAAGAAACTGATTGTTGATTTTAATTTTAACCACTGAAAGTTTAAATTTATAGACTGATACCTGATTCAGTAATTGGCAAAATTTTAAGTACATCTGGAATAACTTGGGTACGTATCCCTACTTTCTCTACTGTAAGTTTTATGAAATGTAAATCCTGATCAAGTATTTCTGGCCAAAATTTAGCATCCCCATTGAGATGTGTGGGGACTGTAAAATAAACCCAAGATTTGTAGACTTAGTGTGGAAAAAATACAAAATGTCTCATTAGTAATTTTTCATATACACTGAAATGATAATATTTTGGATATTTGGGTTAAATAAAACATTATTATAATTAAGTTCACCTGTTTCTTTTTACATTTTAAAATGCGGGTAGTAGAAAATTTAAAAGTGCATATGTAGTTTGCATTATATATTTTATTTAACAATGCTGGTCTAAGGCATTAATGATATACTGTTGTTTGATATATGTTGTTTCTACTATAAGGCATTGTAGGTGGATGCCCAATATCCAGGAAAGTATTGAAGAAAATGCATCAGACCAGCAGCTCAAGAATGTTTCCACAGCATAACTGAAGATAGTGGAATGAATATTTGATTCTTGATTTACCAGTGGAAAGCAACTAAGAAGAAAGGCAGTTGGTAGTTAGGGATGTGAAGAAACCACAACAGAGCTCTAAGTGAGAAGAGTGTTACAAAAGTAATGGTGACCACACAAAATAGACTACATTCACTCTCAACACCAGCCTGATTTTGTCAGAATGGACTCTGATACCTTTAAGAAGAGACTGATTATTATCTGGCTTTCAAGAATTACCCCCCTTCCCACTGCCCATTATAGTACTGCATTGTGATAGGACTGTATTGCGATAGTGTTGTATTGTGATAGGGTTGTATTTTGATGCAGGTATTAAAGAAAGGACAGGGAAGACTGTCCACAGAAGGAGATAGCTTCAGCAGATGAGAAAACAGACAATATCTCTACTTATTAGGTTTTAGGGAGTTCAGAGGGGCTGATCCTCATGGTTTCCAAGGTTAGTCAGTGCTAAGACCTGCAAGGTGATGTTTCAAATAAGTCATCACTCCCTTTGCCCCTTTCCCAATGTCAACCAGAAGTCTGAGAGTTGCCGGTAGAAGGAGTGACAGACCAATAGCTTGAAATGGCCATGGCCAGCCTGAGCTGTCTCACAGCTGTGTTACCTACAGCTATCTCTAACACTTCAGAAGAGGGAAAACAAGTATACTCTCCTGTTACAGGATAATATATATTTACACATTAACTTGGCATGGGGGTTACATCAACAGGTAAATACTACTTGCTTGGTATGTAGATACAAGGAAAAAGGATAGCAAAACACCAGCCTACAGAACAAATGCCCAAATCTTCAGTCAGCTAATATGGTGGTAATCTTTATCTCCGTTAGTTCCCAAGGTCACTCAACAATTCGCAACAATGAACTCCTATTCATCAGAACCCTGTTTTCTTATCATGAAGAAATCTCACACTTCTGTAGCAGGCATGCTTTTCTCCCACGCTCCAGCAATTCACTCTTTCAGGCAACTCATCTTATCTCTAAGTCTCCCCCAATTTCTAAGTTAGAATTAATGTTTCTGTTTAGTGATCCCACAAATGGGGGCACAGAACCTCTAACACAAGTTAGACTGTGAGCACTAAGAGTCCTTTATATCTTCTCAGTAGATGGTAAGTCTCAAGCAACAGTCTCATCAAACAAAATAACCACCACAGAAGTGTGTTAATTTAGCTGAATTGAAAGTGAAAACACACTGGTTTTCCCAGCTGCATTACTCAAGGGCATTCAGAGTCCAGGAAAATTATAGTCTCTAGTAACTGGCCATATGGTACACAATCTTAATTTCTATGTGAATCTCCAGTGAAGAAGGTTAAAGTCTAATGACCCCTAGAGACCAATTAAATTGAATTTTATCTCCAAATCACAGAATGTATCTCCAGGTGCAAAACAGCACTGCCCTCTAAAATCCTTCAATATGGTCATGGTCTAGATAATGTCAGGATCCAATTTATTCCCTTGGTATTAAATGCCTTCCAAAAGCTGAACTCCAACTACTTATCCAGTAGTCATTCTTGTACCTGACAAGCATCTATTCTATATAATTAGACCAGCTAGTTCATAGTCTCACAACTCTACACCATCCATCCAGTTCTTGACTCACATCTTTCTCGACATTTGGAATGCCTACTACTCCTTCACTTCTTCCTCCAAGGGCAAAAGGGTTGATAATCAGATTGGTAACATTAAGAGAAAGAAGTGGGCATGTACAGCTCATCTCCCTCTCTGCTGTGTTGGGGATCTGCATATAAAGACACCATTCTCTGTACCTCAATACTGTGGTGTTACATACAAAGGTGCCCTGGAAGAAGGGTCTGATTTACAGAGGAAGGTCTGATTTACTATTTCTGTCTGTAATGGATGGATGAGTCCAATTCTGGGCTACATTATTAACAAGTCCTCTTACTTCTATATTTCTTTTAAAAGCGATAAAGTTGACATTCGATCTCCATTTGTCTCATCCTTTGTCCCTGTCTTTTTTTTTCACCTTTGTCTTAAGTAGTTCTAATCTTGCACAAGTGAAAGAGGAACTTTGTTTAGTGATACCCTCAGAGACAAGAAACTATATTACAAGCTCCCTGATGATAAAAACCAATACATCTCCTGCTTTCCTCATAGGCTAAAACACAAAGTAGGGGACAATTGACCCTGGAAAAATTGAATGGAGAAGAAGCTCAGGAGAATTGGTTTTAGAGAAGTTGCCTTGCCTGGTATGTCTTGCTCCTCTGTAGATGCAGTGACACTGTTTATTTATTGTCCCAGCAAGACTGAAAATGCAAGACCGACTTCAGCAAGAAGAAAAAAAATACATGTTATCTAGATACATTCTTCATTTTGATTCATGCTCCACTTCAGATCAAAGTGTCTCACTATTCTAAATGACCAAGGAATCTCAAGCTCCCTTCCTTAGGCAAGCGACAGCAAGGAGCAAACGTACCATATCAGTGGGGTGAATAAAGATCTAAGAGATTTCTCAAATGAAAGGTCATCTTCAGCAATGGCTACCCTCTCCTGCTGGGACCTGATTACAGGAGCATGAATAATCTTATCTCTAATCTAACTTGTGCAAATAGGAATGTGCTTGGAATGGCCTTGGTCCTGGGAACATTTATCCAAACCTTCCTATGAGATGCATTGCCCAGTAAAAAAAGATATATTCTATTTCCTGGCATAATTAAAGACATGGATAAATAAGCTTCCCCAAGCCATCCACACCCCTGAGTTCTCTCCATCAGTCTTCACAACTCTAGGGATAAATCTTGGACATTTTCCAGAGTAGGGCGTTGTTTTAGGGAATTATTTCAACACTTGTCAACTACTGCCAAAGAAATCATGGCATTTCTATTGGTTTTATTTTACCATGCTCAATTCTCTTTCTTGTTAAAAAAAAAAAAAGTCCTTCCATTGTTCCATGCCTTTGTAATACCCTATTTCTATGTAATAAAATAATGAGAATTTTGAATATTTTCACCACACTTGATAACTAAGCAATCAATTCCCATAGCAGCGCAGGAGGGCTGGGCTTCCGCAGCACTGCTCAGAAGAGCCCACTGAAAGCAGAAACTCAGAGGGATCTCTCTGCTCTTAAAGGCAATCCCACTCCCCAAAGAGGAAATCATACAAGGGAGCAGCTCACATAAGCTGTTATCACCCCCAACAGACAATTTGTCTTTCCATGAATGAATGACCTCAACAAACTCGGCCAGGGAGGGCCGTGTGGGAAGTCACTACTCAGTGTTGGATAATGAGACTCTCTCTTTGCTCAAATCAATCTGTCACACCGAGGCAGTCAGTCAAGTCCCTTCACTGTGACCAGGACTGCCAATGTTCCCACACTATCCACACATAAAAAGTAATACTTCCTTGTAATCATTGAGACAGTTAGGTTTTTCTCTAGTTTCTATGTAGATTCACTTGGTTTTCTGGATATACTATTCTTTAACTGGTGATCAAATATACAAACAAAACCTTAATAAAACTGAAGTCTCAGAAAGGAGATGATACTAAAATATATATATGATGATACTAAAATGTGTGTGTGTGTGTGTGTGTGTGTGTGTGTGTGTGTGTATGTGTATATATGTCAAGGCCAGTTCTTCACCATACACAGATGTTGGCATCTGGTAGCATTTTAGGGATACAATCATTCTCAGCACTGATATTCACTTTTCTTTTCCCATAAAATTTGTTCATAAGACATGATTTTCCAAACAATGTAAGGTACATAGATATCACTACTCCCTCTGCTCAGAGTCCATGAGAACTACAAAGCTGAAAAGGGTTTTTAAGAGATCAGATCATGCTTACACCAAGGACCTTCATGAAGGGCTTGTAATCAAGATCAATTATACAAGAACATCAACTTTAGTTATCATCTCTGGAGGGTTTATTGCATTAACCACCATACTAGAATCTTTATATTCACTGTCTCTCATTCTTACAATAATATCATCTGGTACATTTTTAATTCTAAACTTCTTTTCCAAAGTCCCACAATGGCGAAGTGGCACAGCTGTGACCTGAATGCAGAACTATCTGATTCTAACCCTGGTTTTTTTTGGTTTGGTTTTGTTTTTTAACCATTAAAACTCGAGGAAAAGAGGCATATCTAGGTGTAAAGCATACTTGACTTCATACCTCGTACAATTCGATAATGATGTTTCCCATTAGACCTCGGCTGCTCTTAATGTTCTCCATGGCCAGGGTGAAGTAGATTCCACGTGTGTCTGAGATGTAGAGGTTGTATGTATCATTTTGGTTCCATTCTTGGACTGCTGCGAACACTTGGTTCTCATCAGTACTGATGATGTGCATGTCCTGTGAGAAGACAGAAGGCCTGTAAGGCATCAGATCCCCACACTTCCCTGCCTGATGGGACCTAGAGTAATCACGATGACATGAAATGTTTGAGAAAAAGCTTGAGTTATAGGCAATGTTAAACAATTCTGTGTGGACCAATGCTATAAATTATGAGCGTTATGATTTCTGTTCCTTGCTAAGTGACAGGAAGATGGGTATAAGGAGCTGTGGTGAGTATCATTTTCCATGATTTCGAGGGAGTCATCTGCTTTCATTTTTTATTTTGATATCTGAAAGTTAGTGTCAGTGCTAACAGAAACATATAGACTTGCAAGAGAAAACTCACACATGCAAAGAAGACAGGGCTGAGCTCTTCTTTAGATCTTCATTAATGTTTCCAAAATTTTTAGTGTAGTTATTTCCAAATATTCTTCGGAATCGTGGTATAGCCAGAGGGTGGGGCTTTAATCCAGAGCAGCATCACTTAAATCTATTTTATACTGGATTTTTGTGAAACATTTTAGGAGTGAAGGGAGGGGAGGGGAGGTCTTCTGTTAATAAACTAATCTTTGAAAATCACTGATTTAGAGGAGAGAATATTCAACTTAGTATGTAGTGTTCTGAGTCACAATATAAGCTGTGCTACAAATTAGTTGTGTAATGTTGAATGTCTCAGTTTTCATAAGTTTCAAATTTTTTTCACCAAAATAGTGAAGAGTTGGGCTACTATTTGGGTACTATTCTAAGTCATTATTTCAATGAAAAGTTCAAGCAATTCTATGATGCATTAGGTATGACTATTCTCATTTTACTGAGTAAACTAAGGCAGACAGCAATTTGCCAACTTGCTTCAGGCTATATAGTGGCAGAACCAGTTTTAGAGCCTCTGTGGTATGATTATGACCTAATTCTTAGATTCTATCCATTTGGATATATAGCCCCCAGATCAGAAGTTGCAGATTTATAAATGTTTGACTTGACCATAGCTTCCATAGAACATGTAAGGATGTGCTATTTTAGATGGAGCCCACACTCACTGGAATCTCAATACTATATACCCATGTACTCTTATGACTTGTCATTTACAAATTAATGTTAATGTCTGATCTCTGAAATTACCTTAGTTTGTATTTTTGTAGTGATTTATTTCTAATCAATTCTAATAGTCAAACATGGTTTATAAAAGTTTGTGTGTGTGGCAAGGTACTGTGCAGAGATTATAATAAATACATGTTCTCATGTAAGGAAATTACATTTTTCGGGAGGAAATGTTAAAATGGGTAAACATTTGACAAATGGGAGTAGTAAAAATGATGCAGACGTACACAGGTATGTATATATGGAAAACAGAAGGAGAGGTGGCCTTGTGGAAAATACTGGTTACAGAGGCATGGGAAGTGAGTTGACAGTAAGAAAATAATCAGGCTGTGTCCAGCCTTTGCCTTATCTGACCAAACTTTCCAAGAAATTATTTCAGCAATAAAGGGAGGCAGTAATATCTATAAATCAGAACCATGGAGAGCTCCTCCAAGATGATTTATGATGGAGCAGCCCATTTGATTTGGTCAACTGGGAAGTGAGAAAGTAAGTTCTGGATTTTTTGTTGGAGATTCTGTCGGATCTCAGCCCCTGGCCTTGAACTCCCTGGGTCACCTTGACTAAGACCTCACTCACTCATTTGTGCTTACACACCTTGTAGAATTACAAGTTCCTGCTGAGCTGCTTGAAAATGGAAATAAGGCTTACTCTTAAAAACCATGTGATGAGCTCTTGTTGTGTTGGTGTGGAATAAAAGCCCAAGAACCCAGTAGGAGGGGAAATAGCAGCTGCAGGAAATACGGATTAAATTCACTTACCCTGTTAAAAATGCAATTGAAATGCCTGGCTTTTCCCAGATGTTTTGGTTATAAAAATGAATGAGCTAAGTTATTTCAGACTAAACTAATATAAAAGAAGTGGGAAAAACTACAGAAACACTGGAGCATGGTCAGGATTAGAGGCAGCCAGATTTGCTGAGTGCCTCTTAGTTTAGAATTATGCAAGGCCCATGTCATCTGGTAAATACATACTCCAGGCTCTGGGGTGAGAAACTGTTTTACAGTAGCTATGATTCTGGGATGTCTGATATGTCCAATAAATCCTTTAATTGCCAATGTTATTTATCTAACAAATGATATTACTAAGATTTAACCCAAGACTGAAGTCAAACTCTCTACTAGTGGGAGTATAATATCAATGTGCATTAAAATGACCTAGAACTGAATAGCAAGTGGACTCATGAGTTCCAGTGCCTGAGTTTCTAATTCAGTATGTCAGGTCTGGAAACTCCAATTCTACCTTCTGAACTATCTCTCCAGATGATTCTGGTGCATGTAGCTGGGAATCACTCTTTAAATTGCTCTGAAGGGTGACCTTTTTCCATATAGTTATTAGTGTTGAATAGGAGTCAACCAATAATAACTGGAACATTAAGTCTTCAAGAACAAAGGAAGACATTAATGGTTAAAATTGACCCTATAGGGATCTGGATAATAATAAAGGCTCTTTCTCAAACCCTGCTTCATCAATCTTAATCCAAAGCATGTGTCACCTCCTTGCAAACACATTCTTGCTATGTGGTTTTTGTTTGTTTGTTTGTTTTAGAATATTCAAGGAGAAATTTTAATGGTCATGAAGACAGAAACTGAAGGGAGGAAAATGCAGTAAGCGTAAATTTCAATTGAGTCTTTACCAAACTTAGAATTTGGAGGGCAACAGACATAACCACAGACATATTTTTATCTAGAAAACAATTATAAATAACATGCTCCCTATCCTTTCAATTCAGTGATATGAAAGAGTCAGACTTGCTTTCTGAAAATGTAAACCTGTGACTCTCCAGGTGTACAGTGGTGAAAATACTTCATTGTTACTGAAAAGTTTTCTTGCAATCAGGGTCTAATGTAACTTTGTTCATAGGATACCTTGGTTAGCATTTGCCATGCACTGAACATTACACTAGATGCAGGGAATAACGAAATGTAGAACCTGGCCCCAAGGAGAGTCCAGCCTGGTGTGGAGACATCCCATACTCTCCTGGACTTCCTACACTTGACTGAGGTTACAGCAGAGGTAATGGACATGGAGAAAGGACTACTGTGGCTTATAGTGAGAGCGAAGATGTGGGCAATGTGGAATAGCTTGAACAGCTTCCTCTGAGGGCGGTGAGGTGAGGACGTGAAGTGAGGCCATCACAGGGAGTTCTGTGCAGCCCACCGAAGTCTTGCCTAGAAGGAAGTACAACGCTATCACAAGATTTCAGGCAAGAGAATGGAAGTGTAGGGCTACTAAGTGCAGAGATTTGGTTGGAGAGATCGGATTCACCACATGGGCATACTCCATGTGGAAAAGTGGGTTTACATGGGGCCACTGCTAGAAGTAAGGAAGAAGACTTGAAAGGTCAACAATAACAACAACAAAAAACTAGCAGGCAACCATAAATGAGAGACATTCAGCAAGGGAGAGGGAGGAGAAGGGTTCAAAAAGGGAGAGAAAAGAGCACAAAGGACTATGATGATGGTTCATGGGTGAATTGGTCCTGGGTAACCCTCAGGGAACACACAATAATGAAAAGACATAAATAAAAAATAATAGTAATAACAATAAAGAAATTTTAAGTAACCTGGCAAAGGTAGACAAGTAAGTAGCAAAGATGGGATGTGAACCCAGCCACTAGGTCTCCAGAGTCTGTGCTTTCATTATTATATTGTACCACAACAAATAGTTTAATTATTTAATCCATGAATCAGGCTCTGTGTTTCAGAAGGTTCCACATTTCACAAACACAAAAAATAAATTTATTAAATGGCAAAAAATAAATAAATTAAGGTCATTGCAAAAATCTAGTTAGTAACCCAGGAGAGACTAAATCAAGCAAATAATTTCTCTTATGAGAATCTTATGATACAGATTGGTGAGAAATTAGGGAAGCATTATCAGCTGGGAAATAGGAAGGACAGATCTTTAATATCTCAGATGTTTGGCTTACAAAATGTTCTGCCTTTCTTTAGAGTACTTACCACAATCATAACGACTTAATCACTTGCGTAGTTATCTGTTTGATATTTCTCTCTCTCGTTAGACTATAATTCCCTCCCAGAAGGTGGAAACTATGTCTCTCACATGTTTTATTATGCTTAGTACTTGCCAGAGCATCTAGTACATGACAACCAACAAAAGTTTACTGTATAAATAAATGGGGTGAGTAAAAATGGGAGCAGGATGAGATAGAAAGGACATAAGGGATCGACTACAAGCTCAGTTCTGGAGTTATTAAGCAGGATCGTTAGGGGGATGTACTTTAAGTAGGCAGTTGGCTATGCATTGGCATTGCACTGCTGAGATATGGTCTGGGGAAGGACTGTAAGAGTCACCAATATGAAAACAGAGGGTGAGGTCAACCTTGAAGGAAGCAGAATGCAAGGGAAAACTGGGAATGTTATGTAAAGGATAGCAGGGAAGGGGATCTGGGAAAGAAATAAAAATTCTGCCAGAGAGCACTACCAAGTGTGGAATTTTTGTCTTTCCAATAGTGTCAAATATTCCAGAGAGAGTAAGAAAGAGATTTAGACATGTCTATTGGACTTGGTAAGCAGTAAGTCTCTGGTTACAAAAGCAAGAGGATTTTTAGTGGAATAATGGAAAGATGGGTGTGGGTAAGCAGAAGGCAACTAGAAGTGGTTGCAGAGTTGGCATCTCCTCAAGAGTGGGTCAAAGTTCAGGGGCTTGTTTGAGGTGGGGTGGATTGTGGGCCGCTGGGAGAGAAGAAAAGTAAAATTAAGTTTAGTCAAGTCAAATTAGCAGGCATTTTGCCCACAGATCAGAGTCAGTGGGGAGAAGCAGTTCAGCAAGTCACTGATGAGGCAAAGAATGAGAATCCCTTTTTATCAGAGGCAAATGGGGGCATCTGACTCTTAGCAAGAAAAGGGAGAAGGGTGGTTCTTTGCAGTGAGACACGTCCAGAGACATTAAGGGGAGTGGGATTTTCTTAAATGTCCCTGATTTCCAGGACACAGAGATCAGGTAGAGATCAACATCATCACTTCCAAACTGAGTTACAGAAACAAACAAGTAAAAAAACAATAACAAAATGTTCTCTTTGGAAAATGACCATTAGAATAGCAAGTTAAGAATAAATCCAAAGCTGTGAGACAAAAGAGGGCATATTTAGACAGCTTTGGTAATATGAGGGCTTTTGACAACATCAAGTCCAAGGTCAGGCTGGGATGTGAGCCAGTAAGGAGTGCTGATCACCACACAGGGCAGGTTAAGAGGGTTAGTGTTAAACTCGACCTCTGGGTCACACTCCTTCCTTAGACTTGTTTCACACTTGCCACTTCACCAACAAGAAGCCGCTTCACAAATCCTCACAACTTGGGCATGATCCCATTTCACAGATGGGAAGACCTGGGCTTCTGGAGCAGCAAGCAGTGGTGCCGGAATGAAAGCCCAGGTTTCTGCTCCATGGCCTGTTCCCTGGACACCACTGCTGGCAGCCCCCTGCCCCCTGCCCCCATGTCTTCTGCTGTTTCGTGCTTCTCGTGCCTTTCGGATGAAAGTGCCAACCAGATGTGCAGGAACTGGGTTATGGAGGACTTGGCAGAGGTTGCCGCTCCTAATAATGCTGCTCATTATTAATGGTCTTCATTTCATCCTCTGCAAAACATTCCAAAGCCAGGGAGTGCCCCAGGAGATAGCACTCTGAACAGACAGGCTAGCAGTAGAGTGCAGGGCAATGGCGATGGGGAGCTTATCCGCGCTTTTGTTTTTAAGCAAGACACCTAGCAGCCGCCTCGACACCACGTAGAACAGCAACCACATGCTGCAAGTCATTTCCATTTTTAAGTGATGGAAAGCACCCATGTCCCCCTGCCTCCCACACCCCGTTCTCACCTCCTCAGCTTTAAGCATGAAAATCTGGGCTGATGCCGGTTAATAAAGAGAATCGATAACCATCCAGCTATTTTCACAGCAGCCCTCATATTAATGAGAAGCTGCCTGGATGAAGTTCTATAAAAGGGGCGGCACGGATGGCACACCACCGCAATAAATTGCCATGGGGTTGCTAGTCGTTAATGGAGTGTTCTAGGCTTGTGATCAATTCAAGGCTTCATTTGTTCCCACCTGCAGCCACACTGCCCAGGGAAGCAATGTGTTTGTTTTCCTAAGAAAGTTGAAAATAAAGTATGCACACAGACAGAGACGAAATAAACCCTCTATTGGGAAGATGTTTGGAAATTTTGGAAACTCTTCTCCTGGACCAAAACATGGAGATCACCCCTGGGGATACTGTGAGGGGTCCTTTCTTTTAGAAAGGAGAGAATGGGAAATCCCCTTTCCTCATCTTCCCCAAGCACGGATACACTTTTCCTGTGGGTTTAGAGTGTCTGATGGGAACGTCCTTCAACAGCAATAGAGAAAATGGGAAACTGACAGGCATGGGCCTGAGGCTCCTCAATATGGCGCCTGCCCACCACTCTCTCTAAACCAGTGTCCTGAGATTATTTTTACATTGTTGAGCAAGCCATCTTCTTCTTACTTAGGGACTGCACAAGTATTTTCTATTAGCTTCCCCAACTCTGGTTTGGGATACCATATCCCTCTTGGGTTGACTTAGAGACTAATTTCTGTATGAAACACATCCTCGCCATGCTTACTTGGTTAGCTGAACCTTTTGTGCCAAAATGACCCTTGAACTTCCAGACCTGTAACCTCTCGTCTCTACCAGAAAATCAGTTGCATAAAGGCAAGAGGCCATTTGTGTCTGCTTCATACCTATAGGGCTTATTTCAATGTCTGGCACAGAATAAAAAATAGATGGGAAAAAAAGAATAGTTCAATGGATGAATAAAAGCAGATACAAACAAATGAGTGAATAAATACCTATCTGTGTGAAGAACTGAATGATGAAAATCAATGAGTGGGTAGAAGGCTGTCCACCTTCTTATCCCATAGTCCCTCCCTCTTCCGGACTCTCCCAGTACCAGCTTAGAGATGCAAGGCCTTGAAACATTCCTTGTGATATGTGTCCAACCTGGGACTGTGCTTCTCTGCAGCCTCATTAGGTGATGCAATTATATCCTGCCCGGCTCACATAAGATCCATCTCCTCTTAAGAGCCAATGTTCACAAAACATACAGACTGAGTTTTATTATTTTCCAATAGAGGAGTTACAACACAGTTATTTGATATTAGCATTACAGTAAATTATTCTTTTTTAATTACTCATAGTGGCAGAAGGCAGCAGAAGTACAGACAGTGTATTTATATTTAGTATTCAAGTGGAGAGGGAAGAAGAAACCCAGGAGACTCGCCTGTGAACCTGTGAACCTTAGACACATGTGTACATGTGCGTGCAGAGCATCTTGCGCTCCTGTCTGGGCTAGGACAGGGGAGGGGCCATGAGAAGAGATTCCAAAACCAGGGCTCCTTTCACTACCACCCGGGAAGATGGTCTAAGGCACATGGGATGTTTGAGTCACAGGAAATCAAAGTGCTTTTCCATGTGCCATGCTGAGAGGGACATACAGAACCCTGATTCAACAATATCACAGAGGGCAAAGCCTCAGGGTAGTCAGGCTGAATGCCAGCCACCTCCCAGGCAGAGACCACCCCCTGCCACCCACCCTCTCCCTTGGCAGGACCTGGCCAGCAGGTGGTGCGTACCTTGGGCAGGGAATATTTGGGCAGCTTTATCTGAGCGAAGGCCTCTCTCCGGTAGGACACATAGTAGCTGGCTCTTCCCCCAGTTGTTACCTGGATAGGGGGGAAACACAAAGGTATTAGGTGAGGCACAGGTCACGGCACAAGAGGCAAAGCATCATCTCTCCATCACCAGCCACAGGTGGTTGGTGACAGCCTTTTAGAGATTATCCCTCGCTGGCTTTGACCCCCCCACCCATGGCCCCCTGAGCTACTCCCATGTCATAACCCTCAGACCACAAGCGGGCAATGACAGCAGACTTTCCTTCTGGCTGGCACGCGCCACGTCAGCAGGGACTGTATTGGGCCACTGCGCTCTGCCTAGGCACTCACCAACAGCAACTTCCCACCGAAAACAGAGAAGCTCTGTGGGCTGCACCCAGCATCCAGCTATTATTTAGTCTTTTTTTTTTTTTTTAACAAATCTGAATCCATTCTAACCATGGTATGATTGTCAAACTGCTGTTGCTGAAAGCACTCGGGTCAGCCCACTCCGGTCTGAACTTGGCACCCAGCCACAGCACGGCCGGAGCACCAGACTGCAACATCCATGCTGAAGGCCGCCCCACATGCCACCCCTCACTCTGAGATCAGAATTCGAAATCAGTTTCTCTTCTGATCAGAGTATCCATTTTTTCCTTCATATTTACAAATCAAGCATTGAGCAAAATTTATTGATTGTTTCCAGTGTGCAAGCTACTTAAAGGCAGCAAAGGTCAGAGAAGGAACTGTGGGTTTCAGTCCCAGATCTGCCATCCACCTCCTGGCAGGGAGTCACCCTGCGGCCTCCCGAGGGAAGGGATGGACTCTAGAGGAACCTGGAAACCAGCCTGAGAGTTGGTCCTCAGGCCTCAGCTTGCTGGGGATTTCTGCCAACATGGCGCAGCTCTGAAGATGGCTTCTCTCGGCCCAATTATCCTAACTCAGGGGAAATTAATATTCACAAGAGAAGATAACATGCCCTGTTTGGAGAAAATAGCAGGACAACAATAGCAAGCAGGCTGCTGGGCCGAAGAGGCAATTACTGGAGACCCATGCTCCATACCCACGAGGACCAGCGCTGGCTGGAGGAAGGCCAGTCCACCACTGGGGTTCAGTCCTGGCACCCCGCCACCAAGGGTGCAGGGAGCAGGAGGTGGAACAGCTCTGCTGAAAATCACCCATCGCTCCTCACTCAGAGCAGGTATCTCCCAGGGCTCCCCCTCGCTCTCTGCACAATTGGAAATCCACAGAGCAGGCATCAGAAGCTGCCAGGTAGGGCAAGTGTTAAGAGTCAGAGTGTAGCAGAACCTTGGAAAAAAACTTGGTGCAAAAATGCAGGCTCTGAACCAGTAGAGAGACTGTTTTTTTTTTTTTTCCCTGACGTTCAATGCTGTCCCTACATCTCTATTTCCTCATTAGAAGCATTTTTGTCTCCTATTCCATGATGCACTTTTTTTTATAAGACATCTGTTCTGAATCTATACAGTTTTGCATTGGCTTAAAGGTGGGTGTTGACATATTAAGATGAATGAGTTGCTAAGAAGTCTTTTTTTCCTCTTGACAATAAATCTCAACTGCAGAGAATGAATTTAAATATAATCTTTGAATCTAAACACACAGTCACCATTAGCCTTCATTTGATCGTGTTAATTTGTTTAGTTTGATTTTATTTTTAACTAAAACATCAAACAACTAAACAGATCTGCCATCCAAGAACTGAATCACTAGCTTTTAAACCTTCCCAGGCATCGGAATCACCTGGAAATCTTGTTAAAATTCAGACACCCCCAGAGTCCCTGACTCAGACAGCCTAGGGTGGGGCCCAAGTATCATTTCTAGTAAGTTTCTAGATGCTGCTGCCGCCACGGGTCTTTCCTGAACTTTGAGTTTACAATAACAAGAAAGGTTTGTTATTTAAGTGAGGTGAAATAAATATAACAAAACAGACCATTTCAAAGTGCGTCCAGCATATTCTCCCATGTTGTGTGACATCACCTCTATCTGGTTCTAAAACAGGTACATCCTCCTCAAAGGGAATCCCGTACCCAGGGATAAAGTTTTTAAACCCCAAAAGCTATCCTTTCATTATCTGGCATATGCTTACAAACCAGTTCTATGCAGGAGCCCCAGCAAACTTCTCCTGGGGGAGTGGGCCAACACTTCCCTGGTGGCTGGCTCCATTCCCGAATGCTGGGCTTGGCAAGGAAAAGAAGCTTCTTCCCAAAGACCCCAGTCACCTCCATAGGAAACAAGATGACAGCGCACTCAGGCCCCTTAGCAGCACCACAGATTACAGCTGAGCCCCTTGGGGTTTCCAAATCACCAAGGGTTGAAGGAGAACAGAGACTACCCCTTGACAGTGTTATCACCCCTCCTCCCCCAAATACAGTGACTCAGCCCAGCCCTGCCTGTTATATTCCTGCATGGACACATTCTGTGTGCACATGCGTGTGCGCGCGCACGCACGCGCGCGCGCACACACACACACACACACACACACACACACACACCAGGAAGGTTTGAGCTGGAGCAAACCATGAAGATGAAGATGACACTTCAGATACCCCAAGGAATGATCCAAAATGTTAAGGAGTTGCAGGGAGCCTGGGGACCTCAGAATTCTCAAGTACCACTGCTGTCCTCACAGTATCTCCCTGAGACAACAGGCTGGCTCCTGGAGGACCACCTTTGACCTGATGGTGCGCCCCTCTGTACCCAATGAAATCCAACGATGTTTTAAACGTCAGTATAAGACCCAGGAACTGATGCAAGGGTTTTGGATGTTACCAATTCACTATAATTTCTCCCATCTCTCAACTCCTAAACTTTGTTCTTTCCATTTGGACAGTCCTCTCATTGCCCACTCCTGTGGTAGACCCAGGCCTCTACTAACCGCTCTGTTCTTATCACAATCGTAACCTCCTGACTCCTAGGCAGTGCTGGTTTCCTGGAAAGTGATCAGTGGATTCATACCAATAAGTAATGACAAAACTCCCTGGACTGAGTGGACCTACCACGCTCCACACCTGCATGTGGTCCTTATATAAATTGTCCAGTTTAACCCTCACAACAATCCTGCAGAGGCTGTAAGTTGCAGAATGACTTGCTCCGAGATAAGACAAATTTGAACTTGGTAAAGTTTGGTTCTGAACGTGTTCTCTTCCTCCTCTACTAAAAAGAGTCCTTCGTTCATCTTACTTTTCTCTCAGTAACAACAATATAGCATATAGCCTTGATTCCAACATCCTTTTTATAAAAACATTAAAAATCTCTGTCATTGGCACGTGTATATATTTATCTCTTTATATTCCCAGAAAATCTTCTATAACATGGATGCTGCATCTTAAAATTGATGTCTTTGTAGAGAAGAAGAGGTAAAGCAATAAAAATAAGAGAAATAATATCTACCAAGCAATGAAAGCTTATGACATAGAAAATTCTACCATAAATTGTTATTAACCATTACTATTGATTATATGATTATATATAATGTGTACATGCAAAAACATGCATATGTATATACACTTAAATGTAAACAGTTGACCCTGAAATAACATGGATTTGAACTGTGAGGACCCAGCTAGGCCCAAATGTTGATTGGTTGGAAATACACATTCCCCACCATCCAATCAGGAGACTGAAGCTGGGAGAGGTCAGTTACCTCCCCCACATCACACAGCCTCTCATTGTCACAGACAGTACACAACCTCAGCCTGTGCCTGAGCCCTTCACCAGAATTCCCATATCCCCCAAAGGTCAGGCACAGAGCAGGGCTCATAACTAACCAACCAAATACTGAATTGTTGGGACCCATCTGCTTAACCAGAGGGACTGAGCCTTTGACTTCTTCCACTGTTTTGTGACTCCACCCGGAGGTGGGGAAGAAATGTGTTCCTTCCAGCTCCAGTTAGTTACAGGAACTCATCTCCAAATATTAGCTGGGTAACTCCGCCTTGGAGCAGAATCCTGGCACTGCTGGGAAGATCCCAGGTTGATGCATTTACTGCCTCTCCGCTATTATTTGTGTGGTTCTCTGGCAACCACACAAGGAAGAAATAAAGTTTAGCGACTATTAATCTATTTTGATGAACTTTTCTCTTCCTAACAAGCGAATTTGCTGGCATTGTAAATCCCACAGATTATTACCACTTTCCCTTTCAGTGACACCTTTTATTTTACATTTGATGGATGTCATCCAATTATTTGCTCTGGGCCCATCCGTCATGCTAAACACAGAATTAGCTGGGTCTTTTCCTCACTAATGACTGGCTCGTTAATCTGATTTTCTCGATTTCCATTTTACAGGTTTAATTGGGCTGCTGGCCAGTGAAAATGATTCCTTTGGACAAATGCACTGGCCATTAAACACTATCTGTCTCTTCAGATGTGTTTCTATTCTTGCCGTAACCAAGTCTAACCTGATATATCCTTTACTTTTTCACTTCTCCTTGCTTCTGGATGGTGACGTGCCCTGAAGCAGGGAGAGAAATCTGTCCCCCCAAAATGGAACCAAAGGGCTTTGAGTCATGTTGAACCTGTTTCTGCCATAGATAGAAGAAACTTACAATGTCTCTAGAATTTGTAATTGGGCATCAGAAATCTGAGAGGAGAAGCAGAAACTAACATCTTTGAGTAGCTGTTATGTAATGTGAGTTTATACTTAGGAAGGCAGTTAATATCTACAAAAATTGTTGCTATTAACATTATGGTTAATAACATTATTAACACCCTACAAGGTGAAAATATTAACAATATAACTATTCTTGAATATTTAGTAAGTGCCAAATGCTGTTCTTCTGTATATACTAGTCTTTTATTTCATGTTAAAGTGAGAAACTGAAGCACAGGGAAGTCATACAACTCAAAACACACACAGTGAGTAAATGAGGAGCTGAAATTTGAACCCAGGTTCTTCTGACCGCAATACATATGTTGGTCCTTCAGGTAATGTAAGATTTCCGAACCTCACTGAAGGGTGCCAGATCCCATGTCATTCAACATATACTTTCTCAGATGAGACAGATCTTTCTCTGTGAGTATTCACATTATTTTCCAAGCCCTAAAAAAATCACTGCTCTATAGTTACACAAGAGCAAATGGTGCTGCTTTTGGAATTTGTGAATGGGCTCAGAATGGAAATAAATCCAGCTTACACAGAGCCCTTGTCTTCGTAAGAAATTATGTGAGAAGCCACTTTCCCAGCTAGAACCCTTGCTGGGTCCGATGTGATGTGAATGATCTGTCCAAGATAAGAGAAATGACCACTTTTCTAGACAACTGTTACTTCTCATACACCTCTGCCTTTTTTCCTCCTCCTTAAAGAGGTGAAAGAGAACAGTGGAGATATGATGATGCACAATTAGCTAATCCAATGTCTGCTCAATAATTCTATTCAGATTATTTAAAATAAATGGACATTGTTAGGTCCCTCTCTTCCTCTCCACCTACACACTTCCTCCAAATAATCACATTTCTCATTCAAGAACAAAGAAACAGACATCTGACTTTGGGTCAGAAGAGTCAATGAATAGCCTCAGGTCTCATCAGGAAGTCACTGTCAATGTCAGGATGTCCTGGGGACGTCTGCATGGCAGGCATGTTGCCTGTGCCATCTTGAGCTCATTTTCCAGAAGTGCTTTGCTAAGGTACCACATGAAGCATGTTTGTCCAAGCTGCAGTACAGCACTTGCAGCACCACGACTCCTGAGCAACCAGCCATTTCTGCTGCTTGATGATTTGATATTGCATTCAGTGTTCATCAAACTGGTGTTTGCTCATTTGATGTCCTGGAGGCTCTGTGATATTAATGTAATATGCCGTTTTATCTGCCTGTTTCTAGAAAGAGTGGTTCTATTACCTAACACATGTACATTGCGCTGAGACTGACCCTCCTTTGAAACAGATTTGTACATAAAATCTTTTATAGGGGCCCTAACATAATGGCCACCAAATAGCTTCACCAAGGATAGAATCAGGATAAGATTAGTTGACACTAAAGCTAAGATTGCTCTCTTTCTTTGTGGGAGGTGGGAGGTGTGTTTAGGGTAGGTACTGGAGGGAAGGTAAGTACCAAGGTTGCCAGTATCTTCATTGGTGAAAAAATACTAATAAAGCAACTGCCATTTATCAGGCCTGGAGCCTTCACTACCTATTGTGAATGTTAGCAAAAGAAGGAGGGCAGTGGATCAGAAAAGCATGGGAGAGAGACTTTGTGTCTAGACTACACATGGCACTAGAAGAAGAGTTCGTATGCTCGACTCTCTTGTTGTTTTAGTACAATAAAGAGCCTGGCCTTGATCAGTTTCCAATTACATATATTCAAAGAGGGCGCTCCCTTGGTCTGTGAAACATTACATCACATTGGCTGTGATTCCTAATGTGAATCCTGCTTCTGCCATTTGCTGGTTTGGTGACCTTGGATGGGCAATTTAACCTTCCCAATACCTTCCACTGGAAAACAGAGATATAGCACTGCCTGTGGCATGTTGTCCTGAGGACTAAACACAATACAGTATAGAAAAGGCTGGAGCTTTGACCCTGCCACAGACCAAGAGCTCAGTGCTCACCACTGTCCCGTGAGCTTATACAGAAGAGCCAGGACTGTTCTAACATCTTTGAAGTATTTCAGGAACTGACTCTGACAGTAGTTTATATGTGTCAGCTGGAGGTGGTAGGAAATACTGGAGTAGTCACATGGTTACCTGGTCAGAAACAACCAGGGCCAGAGGACTGACATTCTCTCCTTGCCCCCAGGAAGGATGACCGTGTGGGGGAGACCACAAAGCCAATGTGTTTTGTGCCAGAGATGTGACCACTGATGGCTTCACACCTCATCTTCAGGTTTTGGCTTTCACAGGTTGGAGAAAGGGGAAGATGCTCTTGGGACTCCCAGCTGACCCTTCACAATGGAAGTTCTTCATTTTTTTTCTCTCCTGTTTTACTTTTTTTTTTTGGGGGGGGGGAGTGTCAGGGAGTTAAAAAGGTAAAGATAACAAGGACAAGAATAAAAAAATTTTAAAAGACCAGATTTCGACTTGAGCTGTCACCTGGAGTACAAAATTTGGCACCACCTAGATGCTCCCAATTGCTACAATAATAGATGAAAAAACTAAACCCTGCAGCACCTACTTTGAGGGTGCTGGGCCAAGACATAGGACTTTGCAAAATAAGAAACCACTACCCATGGAACCTGTAAAATGAGATGTTGAAACATGTATTATCAACCACGCTCCTCCCTTCCTCTCTCAAAGAAGGCCTGGTCCTTATGGTATGTGAATTTAACACTTTGTGTGCCCTTTAAATTTACCAGCCCTTGGGGCCCGGCCATTTTCTGTGCCACTGCATGAATGGTATAAGCATTCAATAAAACACACACAACTCCTGAACTACTGGATATTAAAAAAAAATGGTAATATCTCTCATAAAACACCTTACACTTTCACCAAAACAATGTGTAAAGCTTCTAGACTGAGTACGATCAAAGAAATAGCTCCTAATAGTTTCAAATAAATCCACCGTGGTGGGAAAAACTGGAGACTAGATGAACACGTATTAATATGTGAGCAGCCACCCGATACTGGTGACAAAAACACATACTAATACGTGAGCAGACCACAAAGTATTAATATGGTTTTATGAAAGATAGAATTGGGGTGGGAACAGCTAAAGAAGAAATGATGAGGCGTCTAGCTTATAGTCTTCCTACATTTATAGAAGTTTTCTCTTCGACTTAAGACCTCACCAGTGGACATTCTGAGGGCAGTTAATTGATTGAAATCTTCCCAATCCAGACACTAGCCTGTGTCTTTCTATTGTATTCCAGAAAATGGAACGAAGATGTGGGGAAGGAGAGGAGGGAAGAAGGCTACGAGGTCCTGGAACTGGAACATCCGTGATTCTCATTTCACTCAACTCTGTATCAGATACGTAATTTTAGACACAGTAACTCCCTCCTGGAGTTTCAGAGACAATTTTCTATAAAATATGGAACAAATAATAACTATTACCCATCTCTTACAGGGAAGTAAATGAGATAATAAAATGCTTTCATTAATTGTGAAGCACTCTATAAATATCATGATTAGGATATTATGATTGACCTGTATTATCACACGGAGATTCAAAAATTTTAGAAGTAATTTCACTAACAACTTGCTATAGACTGAATGTTTGTGTAGCCCCCAAATTCATATGTGGAAACTTAACCCCTGATGTGATGGTATTTGCAGGCAGGCCTTCTGAAAGGTGATTAGGTCACGAGGGTGGAACCCTCAAGAATGCAATTCATGGGCTTCTAAAAGAGGCCCAGGAGAGCTCCTTTGGCCTAGTTACCATGTGAGAAAACTGACAATATGGCTGTCTATAACCATGAGAGAGTGCTCACCAGGCACTGAAACTGCTGTCACTTTGATCTCGGACTTCCAGCCTCCAGAATTGTGAGTAAAATAATTCTGTCGTTTATAAGCCAATCAGTCTGTTATCCATTACAGACTAAAACAGAAATCAAGCTGACAGTCCAGACATGCCCACTCTATTGACCGTGAGGGTGACTGAAATCTGCCAGCCGGGCTCTGCTCTGCATAGACTGAAGGGCTGGGGGCAATAAGGAAAATGCAGGTAGATGCAGGAAGTGGGAAGGGAGAGCAACAGAACAGGTACGGGATGACGGCAGGTGTATGTAGCTTGTAAGACCAATTAATTTCATTGATACAGTCCAAATATTTTGAAAACCCTAAAAACAAGGCAAACGAAATCTTTCATTTTCTGGGGAAGCTGACTCCTTTCTTGGGACATGGGATTTCCAGATGGCTTTGGAGTTAGGTGTGGGCTGCTAGATGTGACAGCAAAACCTCACCAATGTGGGATTTGCCTGCCTCATGAGTGAATTTTGGGACCACAGAGGATGGATTTAAACCATATGTAAGCTGTTTCTCAAGAAATACTGCCACCTCCAAGAGAGCCATGAACACTCGTGAAATGCCAAGTGCTGCTTGGTGGGGTGTCCCCAGCACCTGTCTGCGTCACGCCTTCCCTGCCGTCTGCCAGCACGAGCATCGCTGCTGCGGAGTCACGCTCAGCACCTCCTAAGCTCTGTCTGCTTATTTACACAATGAACGTGGGAAGGGAGGAGATGCCACCAGCCCTGCTGCACTGACCTGCCAACTGACAGACGATGGGCACTAGGCTCCAAAGTGGTAGAGCCTGGCTTTGAACTCAGGTCTCTAAATTTAACAACTGCCCACTACTACAGTGTGCAACCCTCAAGAGCTGAAAGCGTCTACCCCAGAGCTATTATAAGAATGGCTAGGTTGGGAGCATTGGCCTGTAGGGGTTCCTTCCCACCAAGTTCATTAAGACTGGATCAAGAAGATGTGGTATATATACACAGTGGAATTCAGCAAACAAAAAGATAAACTCATGCCATTCACAGCAACATGGATGGAGCTAGAAGGGATCATGCTCAGTGAAATAAGCCAGAAGGAAAAAGAAAACTACCAGATGTTTTCACTTATAGGAGGAATATATGGGAACCAAATAAGGGATCAGGAAAAATAATAATAATTAGCAGGCAACCATTAATCAGAGACATTCTGCGAGGGAGGTGGAGGAAAGGGATCAAAATGGGAAAGAACACAAGGGACTATGGTGATGGTTCATGGATAAATTGGTGGTGGGGATTTTACGGGGAATACACAATGATGTAAAATAAATAAATAATTTTTTAAAAAGAAAAGAGAAGAAAAAGGCTCCAGCACTAAAGACTTTCATAGTGGCTTACACCAAAGCCATGTCCTTGATGAAGCTGCCCCCACCCCAATTTCCCACTTTGAATTCATCTTTTCCACCTTTGGGGCCCCAGGCTCTTGCTCTGTTGTTACACTTAATAGGTGTCCTGAATTAGGAGAATGTGGATATATATTTTGTGACACTGTAAAATCTTCAAGGATAGTTAAGTGCCTTATTCCTCTTTAACCCTCTCTTACCACCCGACCTCTGGATCACAATGATTAATATTTGCAGAGTTTTCTAAGCTGTCGTTTCATTATTGGACTGAATCTTATTTGGTCAAGCACAGTCGTGAGAGTCAGGTCTAATTACATCCTCATTTTAGCATTCAGGGGCCTGAAGCCCAACAGGCTGCTGTCCGTCCCTGGTTACTAAAAGGTGAGGCTCAAAGCTAACCTCAGAACTTCCAACTGCAGCTCCAGGCTCTTTTCCTGTGGCCAGGCTGCTTCCGTCTGCGTTTGCTGAGTCAAGATCAGAACAACAACAAAGTGGAGATAATTGCATGGATTTTTACAAGTGGGTCGTGATTTTACATCAATTACTCCTTTGAGTGGTTGGCAACACCACAACTTGGAAAACCAGGGGCAATAAGAGCGCCTGCTCCCCTGTGGGAAAACTGATTACAAGACGTTCTCCCTCACCCACTGCCCAATCCACATATTAATTAAAGGCCCGGCCAAGTGCACATTATTCCTTGAACATTAATCATCTTTAGACATCTCATTATGGATACCGGCCCCAGTTCTACTATGTGTTACATTTGTCATTCAATCAGCAAGCAGCTATTCAGCACTTTTATGCCTGGGCTGTGTCAGGTACCACAGCGTCACGGAGCTGGGACCATATGACCTCTTCAGACAAAAATAAAAAATAGCCCTAGAGCAGGTGTAAATATGAAATTAATGATGATGGGTGAGAACACTAGGAGCCCTGAGCAGGGTAGTCGTTCCCTCTTCAGAATCACAACAGTTTACTCAGCTTATGCTCATGCTCCTGGAATTACAACAAACTGAGTACGGGACCCCGAGTATTCACACCCCATCTGCCTTTCAGACGGCACAGCTAAGGCTTAGAGGCGGCAGGGACGCAGCAAACTAAGCTGGAGTTTCACCTCAGGTGTGTCTGGCTCCACAGACGGGGGCATAACCACGCCCCTCTATCGGCCTACGTGCCACACGTACCGTGTGCGCATGCGCGTTCACACACACCCCGGTACATGAGTCTATGAGAAGATGTGAGGCACACTCCCACCACCTTTGTAGGAGAGTGGATACCGAGCCCTGGCGGATGTTTTGTTTGCTGGATGGGGTGATGGATTTAAGGATGGAAGACTGGAGAACCCAGGTCATGCCTAAACAGTTCTGCTTAACAAAGAGAGAGAAGAAAGGAATCGTGGGATAAGATGGGAATGGACCTTTTAAGAAAACAAAAAGGGAAGATTACCACAAGGCTGGAGCCGCCCCAGGGAGAGCCAACATGGCGCGTCTCTGGCTGCTGGTTGCAGACGAGTTACCTCATGAAATGGCAAGAAATAGAGGCCATGTGAGGCTGGGCTGCGTGCTTTTGCTGTACATTATGGACAGAAACACTGCTTCATTTTTGCTTGACATTCTCAATAAAAGTCTACACTACATTGCTCAATAATTTTGTTATGATTTTATTTATCTTTTCAGAGCAGGTTCATATCAGCAAGGTAGCTCTACTTCAAGAAAATGCCCAGCATGGTTAGGGAGAACTTTGTCTGTACCTTTCAGATTCCTTCTGTGAGAATTAATAGTTCTGGAACAGAATACAGACATGGATTTCGAACTCCCCTCCCCTATTGGCTATTGGGAGTCTTTAGGAAAAGCATTGAAATACTCTGAACAGTCTTATCTTCTTAAAATGAACAGGCACACTCACAACATGGGGTGTGACATGGGTCACAGCCAAAATGTCACATCACTGGTGTCCCTCATCTCTTTAATTCCTGGGTCCTGCTTTCCTCGGTATGAAGGTTTTCGTCAGCCCTTATATTCTAAAACTCTCACCTGCAAGTTTCTTGCAATAACTCAGCAAACATGGCTTAAGCAGCTACTTTGTGTTAAAGCTTTCTGCTCCTCCATACTGCCTCTGACATAGTTCTTGATCCAGTCTGCCTCAGGAAAATAAAGTTTAGGATGTGACTTTCTCGTTTAAGGAGCAGAGCAAGAGCAGTAGGTGAGTGAGAAGTCACTTGCTTACATCAGACTGTCGAGGTCAAATCCCGACTTCACTCTCCACTGCTGTTCAATCTTAGGAAAATGACTTCACCTCTCTGTGCCTCTTCTGTGAAATGGAATTAAGAGTAGGACTTACTTTATAGGATGTGGTGAAAGTTAAATGCATTAATAATAAACCTAGCACCTACCCCCAAATTTCAAAAGTACTATTTAGAAAGGAGACTTGCACGGCTATGTTAATTGCAGCACTATTTATAATAGCCAAATGATGGAAAGCTTAGTGCCCCAAAACAGATGAGTGGCTCAAGAAGATGTGGTATATAAGTACAATGGAATACTACTCAGCAATCAAAAAAGATAAACTCATGTATTTTGTAGCAGTACAGATAGAGCTGGAAGAGATAATGCTAAATTAAATATATCAGAAGGAGAAAGATAAATTCATGATGGTGTCACTAATATGTGGAATACAGAGAAACCAATCTAAGGGTCAGATAAAGACAAGCTTAAAAACTAACCCTTGAAAGCTGATTATAGAACTGAAGCATCCAGAGGGGAAAGGGAGTATGGGATAGGTAAAAACAAAGAGGGAAGCAAGCACAATGGACTATGGTGGTTGACTATGGGTGATTTGACAGTGGGTATACTACACCTCTTGGGGGGATCAAAATGTTACCTCAATTTAAAATAATAATAATAGTAATAATAATAACAACAATAACAACAATAGTAGTGTTCACAATACCCACTCAATTAGTATTATTCCTACTCTTCTATGTAACTGATTCTCCGGGGACTACAGATCATTTGATGAGAAAGGAAATTAGCCAGGAGGTAATCAGGGAAGGAGGGGTTGAGGACAAATCTTAAACACAAAAATGCTGAGAACCATAGTGTTTCTTAGAAGAGTTTTGTTCAATCAACTTCACAAGGACTCAGTTCAGATATTTCAGAGGAAGAAGCCATCACTTCCAAGCCTTCTCTCGCACATACACCAAGAAGACCTAACAAGCAATTACACTGCACAGTGAAATCATAAACACAATCATATTAAGAGCACTTTGATTATTTCTCCATTCTGCAATCTGGAAGCAATTGCCATGGGGGCAGGCAGTAAAGCTGCAGGTGTTTATTCTGGAGAATTGGACAGACGGCCTTGGATATGGCCAACTCACCATTCTAATTGTATTGGTCGGAATTACACCACATATTATCACAAGGTATGCATCCTTTCTGCAAACATTTTTCAGAAAAGAAAGTGGAAGCAACCTTGCCTGGTTACAAGGCTAGAGGGCCACAGGGGGAGTGGTTGATGCCATGCTCCCATCACACACACACTGGATTAGAAGAAAACAAGGAGGAAAGAATGGAGATTAAAGAATCATACAATTTTAAAACCCAAGAAGCAGAGAGATGGAAAAGCTAATCAATTTCCTTTTATCCCCTCCTTTTTTGGGGAACAGATGTTTCCCTTGCAGTTCCAAATTTAAAAGCAGTTAGTGTATTAGAAATGAAATAGAAGGAGGAAAAATAAAAGAGCTAAAAAGGAAGAGAGGGAGGGAGTCATCTAGAGAAGAAGATAAATCCCCATTGCATCCTTTTCCCCTGTGCCCTACCCCGCCCCTCCAGGTTCTGCATGTCCTGTCACCCTGAGTCCTTCCCCATGGTTCTCCTGGCTCTTGCCTGCAGCCACCCCTGCCTGGAGGTATTCTTCACCAGGAAGGCAGGGTAATCAGGCCTATCCTTTAAACATCTTCATTCTATTACTTTCTAATGTTCTGTTCGATAGATGTGGGGCTGGCCAGACCAACAGCTTGAACAGCTGCTCAGGCCAATGGAGCTATTCTCTGAGCCATTGATCACAAGGAAAAAAATCAATCCTGGCTAAGGAGAAAGAAGTTAAAAATAAATTGCATGGATTGATTTCTGTTCAGACCTTCTGACTTCCAGTTTAGGAAGAGGGAAGGAAGAGTATGTGGATCCGCCTGTTGTGAAATTGCTTCATATGTTCCTATCACAAAAGAATATCTAGGGATATTTTACACACACACACACACACACACAATTCTTTGAATTTATGCTTTTATATTATTTGTACTTTGCCTCCTCATAACTATGGAAGATGAGAACGTTTTGAAATTATTAAGCTCTCAGGAGAAGAGGATGGGGGCTTAATTTTTAGTGAAAACTCCAAAATGGGGCCCCAAGTTTTGTGTATGATAGTAAGTCCTGAAGTATTTACTGAGGGATTGATGGAAAAAAATGAACAAGTGAAGTGCTCTCCTTTCTATCACTGTCACTATTACATATATTTCTTCATTGATTTGTCATGGCAGGCAATTGTTCTCTTGTTTATTGCTTTGCTTATGCATTATTTCCCTCTCGCTAGACTATAAACCCTCCTATGGCAGGAACTGTCTCTTCCTTATTTGCATATTAATTTCTTATATACAACATGATTTCCAGGGATCGTAACTTCTTATTTACATTTTTACTTTCTCATTTTTGATCTATTACATTATCTCCATATTGTGCCATCAGTAGATGCATAAGAAAGGAAGATTCTTCAAGTCTCTTGAGAAATTAACTACCCAAAGATATCCTAAATATCTTTTGTTAATTGACATTGAGAAATGAGTGGGGAAATTCTTCTGAATAATAGTCCTCTCTCTGTACCTATCAAAATGAAGTCTCCCATAGGGCAAGCAGACTGTGGAATTGCAGTCACAGTCTCCCCAATCAGATACTACGGAGTTCTAGAATTCTACAGCAATGACTTGGTGGTATCCAGAAGAAGAGGCTATGTGGCTTGGGGGAATCACACAGCCCCTTACCCTCTTTAAACTAGGTTCATTCCATCTGAATCCACGTTTTATATTGAAATTCCTTGAATAATGTCTGCAAAGTGTCTTTATGCAAACAGAACAGTGACAACAATGAAAGGTTTGAAAGCTCTTCCCTGACACAACTCTTTCATTATATGATAAGGAAACTGGGCTCCAGGTAGAAAAGGTGATCATCCAAGGTCACTGAATAAATGGTGAGGCCACACTTTACCCCAGAAGCGCTGTCCCCAATGGCAGGATTGCTACCGGAACCAAGCTGCCTTAGCAGTAGGTGCCTGCAGGAGCAGTGGGGCCTCTTATCCCATTGCTCCTGAGTCAGTTATGGCAGTTGCTCCTGCCCAGTAACTGCTGTTTTTTCGAATGGACCAATCAGGTACTAGGAACTGATGGGTAGGTCCAATCAGCTCCAGGATTGAAAATGGTCCAATCAGACTTGTGGATGGTCCTCTGGGAGAGGATATAAGCCAGGATTTGAGGGACCTAAAGGGGGGAAAAGAGAAGAGAAGAAAAGGAGAGGACGCCAGCCCCAGAGAGAGAAGGAGGCCGCTGAAGAGAAGAATAGGAGAAGACACGATGACACCAGCCCCCGGGAGAAGAAAGACGACGGTTCCACACTCCCAAGAGAGAAGAGAGAAGTCTGTTCCTGGCGTCCGAGGAAGAGAGAAGAAAAGAAGCATCCAGCACCTGCCCTCTGGGCCTCCGGTCCTATCTCTGACGTAGCCTGAGAGGATCACCAGAGGCCCTTGGCCTGGGGTCTCAGAGACCTGTTTGTTGGTCTAACCCAGCACTTCCCAAGGAGCTGCCATCCCCGATGCATTCTGGGTGAGGCAGCCGCCACTTGACGATGCAGTGAGCTCTCTGTTTCGCCCGTGTGTAAAATAAACCCCATGTGTGTTGTTCCTGCAGCCTGAAGTCTCTTGCAATTGTGCGCGGGTGAGACCCACAGACAGTGCCCTGTCCTCTCAGCAGGCGCTGTCCTTTGTTGTATTTGGCCTTTTGGCCTTTTGGGGCTTTTTGGTGGCTCTTGCCGCAGAGCCTGGGCATTTGTGGCCCGTCTGCCCGATTTCAGGATGACCACTCCATCACGGGCACACTGTCTCGTGGCACCGGAAGCTCACTTTTCCTTAGAGCACTGGCTGACATGTAGCCTTCAAGTTGATTCTCTTTTAAGAATTAATTTGCACTCTCCTGCTCCAGGAAGGTGCTCTGATAACAGCCTATCTCATGGCTCTCCCTCATTCTGGGAAGGAGCCTAGAACTTTCTGAAATGCTCTTGAGCATTGCTTGTGGAGTATATCAGCTCCTACCTCTCACCTAGACTGAATGAAAAATGAGGTCAACCACTTTGCCAGTCTTGCACGAACTATTTGAATTTCCCCCTATGGCCAGCCTCTCCTGCACCTCTTTGTGGCCACCACACCATTGTCGAATTCCAGAACTCCATAGCATCCAGTGGGAAGACAATGGGCTATATGACTTCAAAAGTTCCCTTCTAACATTGAAGTTCACTTCCACATCTTGGCTTTAAGGTGTTATATCACTTTCATTAATAAGGACATACTAAATGCTCAGTAAATGATTATCAACTACATAGATAAACTAATCAGTACTCCTGTTTCAGACAGAATTTATCACTGCTCTGGGTACATAGTAGGCATTCAATCAAATCAAGTTGACTGATTAGCTTCTGCTCTGTCACTATTAAACACCAAGAAATGGGCCTCTCTGGTGGTGCAGCGGTTAAGCACTGCACTGTGGAGCTGTCGGCAGTGGCGACGCGAGTTAGACACCTGGCCAGGGAGATCCCACATGGCGCAGCAGACCTCTCCTGTCTCGCCCGCTGCTCCCCTCAGCAGTGTGTTTCCGATCTGCCTGTTCTGCTCCCCCCTCTGTCTCTGGTGAACCCTCTCGCTGCCCCATGCCTCTAGCCTGTACCCCAGCTTGTGTACATAAATAAATCTTTAAAAAACAAAACAAAACCAAGAAGTCCTTCTCCTGGTTGATCATGAGGGTTTTCAGAGTCAGACACCTCAGGGCTGCTTGCGGAAATCTAAAATGTTTGTTTATCCCATTAGCTAGCTGTGGAGTTAAAGGCAGAGCTATTAAAATTTTTAAAAGCTGAAAGTCTGAAGTAAGTAGATATATATTCTAGTTAGAATGGTAATGGGGAAAGAACTGGACTTAATAGTCTACTCCTCAGTCAGCAGTTCAACCGCCGTCATTATCAGCACTGTTGTTTTTACAACAGTATAATTATCTTTAATAAGAGAAGGTCCCCAAACGGGCCCCACTGAGCCTGCCGAGCAGCTGTTGAGGACTGACTGGGACTTGGAATGGAAGGGCAATGGGGGACTCGGCCAGGCAGTGACGCAGCAGCTCCTCCATACCCTGGGACGCGACTCAAGAGAAGCTGTTCCCCAAAATGCATCATGGAAATTGGAAAAGGCACAGGAAGAGGTACAAAGAAAGTGGGAAAGGGCTAGAAAAGAATGTAGCTGGGGAGGGTGATGAATAACCACACTGCCCCTTGTCCCCTGGACACCCCAACAGTGAGTATTTGAAGGATACTCTACAACAGCTGAGAGGTGATGTGCAGGGATGTGGGTGTGATGACAAGGCCCTGGCCCCATCAGGCCCCACTCTGGTTAATTATGCAGGAAATCTCTGATCTAGAACAAAACTGAAACAGATCCTGCCAAACAGCCCGATGACCAAGTTGCAGGGTGACGCTCTCCCACCCCTAGTACAGGTGCCCCCCCTTAGCCTTGGGGGACACAGTCTATGACCCCCAGTGGATGCCTGAAACTGTTGATAGTTAAGAATACTGATATTTATATACACACTATTTTCCTCACCTACATACCTGATAAAGTTTAATATATAAATTAGCATAGCAATAAATCTGCAACAATAACAAATAATAAAACAGAACAACTATAGCAATATGCTATAATGAAAGTTATGTGAAGGTGTCTCTCAAACTATCTTACTGTATGTAATTTTTCAGACGTTAGTGGAAAGTGACACCACAGAAAAGAGGGAACTGGGCCTCCCCGGAGGCTCAGCGGTTGAGTGCAGCGCTGTGGAGCTGCCGGCAGCGCACAATGCGAGTTCGCAGCCCAGCCGCGAAGATTCCCACATGGTGCAGTGGACCTCTCCTGCCTCGCCCGCTGCTCCCCTCAGTAGTGTATTTCTGATCTGCCTGTTCTGCTCCCCACTCTGTCTCTGGTAAACCGTCTCACTGCCCCACGCCTCTGGCCTGTAACCCAGCTTGTATATATAAATAAATAAATCTTTAAAAAAAAAAAGAAAAAAAGAAAAGAAGGAACTACAGCATCTACCAAGACTAGAGCAGCATCTGCCTATTTTGATTTCAGAGTGACCCAAGACAGTTTCTAAGAACACCGGCTTTTCAGTGCTAATGGGAAGATCATCAGATAGGGGAAATGAGGTGAGAAGTCCATCACTGTTCTCTCCTGTGCCATCCTTGATGAACCAAGACAACCCAGAGCACATATCCACCTGCCCTGGCCACTTACTGAGCTATATGACAGAGGGTGATTCTCAAAACTTCTCTGAAGTTAGGTTTCCTTCACTGAGAAACAAAGATGACAATATTACCACACTGACATCCTGTGATGTTAAAGGAGAGTTAAAAAAATAAAATGCACACATGCCAGACATAAATTTGGTAAGAAGTAAATGTAAGGCCCTTTGTTAACTAGGACAATTCATTCAGCTTGCTGATTGGTGTTTCAATTTGATGGTCTAGCCAGGTAGAAAGAGCATTCTGAAAAATTGTTTTGAGAATGGGAAACTGCACATTTTCAAGTAGAATTGACCTTGGAACACAATTTTGAACCCTCTGTTCACTTTTACATGGATTTTTTCAACAAATACGGTTGTTCCTCCATACCTACGGGCCCCGTATCCACAGATTCAACCAAGAGATGCAGAGGGCTGACTAGAGAGACTTGAGCATCCGCGGAGTTTGGTATCTGCATGGGTCCTGAAACCAATCCCCCACAGATGTCAAAGGACAACTGTGTTACGTTTTGGGGGAGCCAAAAATTCTATGCAGAGGGGCTGGGACTGCAACCCCACATTGTTTGTTTAAGGGCCAACTGCATTGGAAGAGATTGAGAATTGTGTGTTGACCTCCCTCCTTTGAGCTGAATACAGAAATGTTTGTGGGTCGCTGGTCAGGCCTTCCACACTAGAGCTCATGGCTGCATCTAACTGTATGAGGCTCTGGGGTAAATGCAATCCTGTGAGAGCCACCCTTCCTGAGAAATGTACTGCACGTGCTCACCCCACCCTCCTCTGCAGCCCGGGGGGACACTATAGGTAACAGCGCAGTCTCTCCACTGATCCTCAGTAACAACCTTCTGTGCAGCCATTACCAATTACTCAGCAGTGAAACACCAAATGAAAACTATTTGACATCCCTGCATCAGACAAATCCCATCTAAGTACTATTTAGAAAAGGCAAGCACTTATGCAGCAAATTATAGGACATTCTCTGAGATGAAGGGAAAACATTCTTGGCCATTTTGGCCCAGCAAGCAAACTGGGTGGTAACTTCCATAGAGCCCCAGCAGATTTCTCTGGAAGAAGTCAGTCTTAATATTTCATTAGAGACATGGACAGTAAAGCTCTGAATGGTGCAAAGAGATCACCAGGCCTCGAGGATTGATGGACATTCTGTAAATAAAAAGCCCCTCTCTGGAGCCTCTCTGTCTGGGCAGGAGACACGGGTGAGTCATTAGCATGTAGATGCTCATTGAGGCTCTGTTAGAAACATGGACACGATGAGATTACAGAGAAAGGGACCTCGGAACTTGAGAGAGACCTTTATTGAAAGGATGGGCAGAGGAAAAGGGGCCTGTGTAGAGAGAGAAAAGGTTTGAGAGTGGTGGGAGGAGATCCTGGACATTACCAAAGGAGCAAAGGGGGAGAGAGAGGGACAGCCCAAAGATTCAAACGCTACACAGGGTCAACTCAGTTAATTCCTAAAAGGTGCAGTCTGCATGTCCTTCAACGATATCTTTGTTAAACATTATTTAAATGGAGTGGCAGAGGCAGAAGTCAGTCTCAAGTGGGTAAAAGAGAAGGAAATGAGAAAATGGGATAATGAGTAGAGATAGCTCTCAAGAAATGTGGCTGTGAGCCAAAGTTGGGACATTTATAGATAGGAGTGTGGGGTTCAAGGAGAGATAAGTTGGTGTAATTTAAGGATGGCAGAAATTTAAAATATTTAAATATGGATTGAAAGTTTGGAATAGAGATTAACAAGCTAAGATAAAGGGGAATAAGGTTTATCAGTAAAGGCAGGTCCTGAGAATAAGTAAAGTCAGGTCCTGGAAAATGAGACGGGATGGATGACTGGGTACCCGGATAGAGGAATCTTCATTGGGGATGAGAATGTTTCTTTCTACTTTTCTTGCAGAGTTCAATCAACCTACCATACTGGATACAGAGTCAGGAATCAATACATCTGAGTCATTCATGATTGTCTTGATTATCCTCCCTAAAGAAGACTCTGAAACAAGGGGTTTTATGTTGTTTCTTTGTCTTTTGTTTATTTTAGAGAGGAAGTTGGTTGTTTGGCTTTACTTTCTTTGCTTTTGAGATATGATGGCAGAACTAGGAAGTAGGAAACCAGAAGGAGGCACCAAGGGTGTGTTACTAAACTGGGTATCACTCTGAGCAACTGGGCTCACCCCGCTACCCCATGACCTAAGAAGACTCAGTAAGGCTGAGGCTCAGAATTATCCTCCTGGCTAGGAAGAGGAGCCTTATCCACTGTCTCCTCACTCCTACTGATCAAAGTATCTCAAATGGTCTTTAAGGTCTGCACATGCACCAGAATGGTTAGGGGTCTCTTATGAGTATCCCACTTGGGGAGAAAATGATCCCAGAACAAATCTGAAAAATTGACAGTGCAACTGAAGCCAGGTCTTACCAGGTCACCTCTGCACACCGCTAAATTGCTTAGCAAGCATGAACCAGAGGCTGTAGATGGGACCATGAGCTGTTCAGCACCAAGGTCAATTAAACGTCATTAGTTCACAGTGAGATCACTCATTTGTGTTTATTCACAGAAGTACTTGAAATATTAATGGCAACTTTTACATCAAGCCACTAAAATCATTATATGTATAGGAGACACATCCCAGCTACTGCTATTTAAAGAACTTCCATTAGCACTGCTTACTGAAAACACTTAAGATTCATAAAGTGCTTCAAGAATATTCACCTGAAGATGTCTTTATTGGATTTCTTTTGAAGATTGTCTCTGTAATTCTTTCATTTTCCTCTAAACTCCTGTATTGTAAATGTGTCCCTAATGAAGAAATTGCTATTTATTTAACATTTAAAATCTCTCCCATTAAGACAAAATTAACATCATTTAAAATATTGCCAAATAGTTTTTCCTTGAATAATTACATTCTATTAATTTTTGCCTCAGGGCTTTTTTTCCTTGGAAAGATAACAATTTATTAAGTTACAGTAATCTTACCAAAAAGGCTTTTTCTACCTCCATCTCAGTACATAAAGGAGGTTCTAAAACAAAGTATCCAAACCCAGGAGAGCTGGGAAACAAGATGCTACAAGAAAGTACTCAAGAGTCTTGAAAGATAATTAAGCCCCAGAATGTCTACAATCACCTACAGAGCAATAGAAATTGGTGTCTTTGATAACGAGCACTATGGGAAGATATCATCACGAACATATGTTCATACATAAACTGAGTCCATGAATAAAAATGAATTTTGGGAAAAGTTTTAATAATCTTTTATGAGATAGGTTTATAAAAAGCCTTTAAAAAGGAAGTGCATACACAAAATAGTGAGGCTGATTTGTACATGTGTAATAGACTCTTGATTCTGGCATTGCATAGAGCTCTGTAGTGTTCAAGGCATTACAAAGTCATTATTATCTCTCCACTCTCACAAGAACTTTCCAATTTAGACAGGGCAAGTAGCATGATTCCATTCTAAGCTAGTGAGGAAAAGGATGCTCTGTCGGTCCTGAGGATTTGCCCAATGTCCCTGGCTGGTAGGGGGCAGATTCCTGACTACAACCATGTCTTAAATTCACAGTTCTTTTCCTCAAATCAGGCCATTAGCTACATGAATGTGAATTTCTTGAGACAATGTTTCTACCTCTATTATGCTCCACCACACATGGCATACTTCTAGGGGCTGAACAAACATCTGTCAACTGGCTACAGGCACTTAGTAATTGCTAATATTTCTAGAATATTCTCCCACATGTTACAATAATACTATCTGTCTGTTCATACCCAGAACTAACAGCAAGTTGTATCCAAACTACTGACAGGTTCTGTTGTTGTAGCAGAATTATTCTAGGACCACATTTAAGTATGCCATTGTTCCACCCTCAAACATCCTTGCTAAAGAGGGGGCTCCTCTTTTGACTGCACTGACCCATTACTAGGAGCTGAAAGTAGCTTTAGATGACAGATGGATCCATACACTGTTCCTGGTCTTGTTGTGAATCTGGAGAAAGACCTGGGAATTCCCACCTTTGAATAGCCTGCATTCTCCATCCCTCTACATTAGTTTTCTTTTTCTTTTTGTCTTTCAGTTATAGATCTGTTTCTTCTCTTGCACTTTTGATATTTGAAAATATATATTTTTAAAAATATAATTGCATGCATATTTTATTCAATAAATGAATGAATCTATATCATATTGAAGCCCCTCCCACCCTGGAGCCACGGCAAGAAGATGGGACAGAGCTTCACGTGGCCCAGTAGGACACACAGCTCTCTTGTAATGGCTTACTAAGGCTCTGTCCTTGTTTCTTCCTCACACTCCCTACTAGCCAAGGCATCCATCACATCACTGAAGGGATGTGACCACTTTTGATCTATGTATTCTCCAGGAAAATTACTAGAAAAGCTACTCCACAAGGAGAAAAGACAGGCTTTCCAACCATCTTGGCTGGGAACAGAGAAACCAACTTATCTCAGTCCTCTGCCTCTACACAGGAAAGCCGATTTCTCTTTTATCCATGTGGAACAAAGGCATTTCAGGCAGACACTTTCCCATTAAAACAAGAGCTCTTCTGGGGAAGATTAGCTCCTTCTGATTTCACTACAAAACCCCAGGACTGGGGCCCCCTGCACAGAAAAGGCATTGACAGATGAACACATTTCACTGCTTTCTGTACATCTCCAGCTTAGTTTCCCCAACAGCGTGAGATCAAACACCAGGTCCCCTCAAGCAAAACCAGCTAGAGGGCTACCTCTACTCTTTGTCAGGAGAAATAGAAAAGGTGAGGCCAAACCTTTGTGGTCTCTCTAAAGGATAGGAGCTGCATGGGAATATACAGACCCTTTCACCCCACACAAGATGCAGGATCAAAAAGAGTAACTGTCTAGAAAAGGGCAGTTATGAGGCGTGGAGTGCTTTTCTTTAAAGAAGCAAATGGGAGAGGGTGAATTTTTTATGTAAAATTAGTATCATGGGAAGCTCATTATGAAGAGGTTACTTAGGTTTTTTTGTTATTTAAATTGCACTCTCAAATACATATAGATTGGTATAGAATTTCTTATTCAAGGGTAAGTAATAGGCAATTATGTCTGAAATATATGCATCACATTTATTAATAGGCAGTGAAAGCACAAGCGTCTGAATGTCATCTGAATTCCTGGTGGTTCAGTTGTCCACACACAAAATAGTCTGAACTTTGTTCCATGGAGCCATCAGTGGTACCAAAATGTCAGTGGTTTTCAAGCATTTCTCGGCAGCAATTTCTTTTGTCAAGTGTAAAAGCATTAAGAATCCCAATATACAGAGAAACCAAGAGCCAACTGTTCCAGAGCCCACTGTTCCCAACAAGCTCTTCCACGAGGTGGTGCAGCTGACACAAGTCTCCTCGGAGCCAAGGACTGATGTACAAACTCAAGGAACACTACGTGTACTTACGGCTGGGGAAGCAGGAGGGGAGGGGAAAGGCTGGTCTCTTTTTTCTGTGAGTCTTCCCCTCAGAGTTATAAGTCTGTTAAGACTGTAACTTACAGTACTTAAATTTTTCGAAAATTGAAGTGGATAAGCCCCTTAAAATTATGAAGAACCAAATCCACCAAAGCCCGGATGACCAGCCTGCTGTTGTTGATCTGCTCAAGTTGTAGGCACAGAAGACAGTAATCTACCTCTACCACAGACTCTCTCTGGATGTGTCCCTGGCTCCAGAGGCCAGCTGTAGCCCCAACTAGCCATACTGTACCTTCTTCTAACAAGTCCATTCTGTGGCACAGCAGGACTCACAATACAAAGAACAGCACCTCTGCTTAAATCTGGATACCCCAGATGAATATAAATCTGTGGGTTTAAATCCTGAAGGAGAAGCTACTGTTGATTTAAGGACTTTCTGCTGGGACAAAAGTCTTTTGAGCCAGTCTTATTTCAATGAGAGGAATGAGGGATTCTTGCAATTTCCGAGTTTCAGAAGTAGATATTAATCATGGTGGTACAAACTGTTCCTTATGCATAAAGCTTTTCCTGATCCCCAATTCAATTTCCAGAACTCCTATTCTTCCAAAAAAGATTAAAAACTCACACTGATATTATATATTTATTTGAGCTACAAACATTATGGCTTCCAGTAATTTTTCCAAAAAAAAAAAAAAGACAACAACAACAAATAAACAACAACAAAAAAAGAGCAGTCAATAATCAAAAAGGACCAATGGTGAAGGAGAAATAATGCTATGAAGCCCACTGAGGGGAGTTGCTCAAATTGACACAAAAGTTAGTTCAGAGCTTTCCAGTTTACCTAGGTTTACTTGCAGAAAGTAGAAAAAGTTTACCTCTCTAGGGCAATTGTTTTGCAACTTTGTGCCCTCCCACAACTAAAGGTCCCCAGACAGGGAGGACCTGGGGCACCCTGATCTCTCATTTCCTTGAGGTCCCCTGGGTCTTCCTCTCTGCCAGCTGCCCTTGCTCCTTCACCTCCCTGACTGTATCTGTATCCACACCAGGTACTTGTCCTGACGCCCCTGCCAGGGCAGGGCTGTGACTCCTCCTCACCCCAAGAGCAACAAGTGCTTCCCACTAATACAGCTCTCATCACATCACATTAAAATTGCTTAGTCGTCTGTGTTCCCCACTGGGCTGCATGTATTTTAATATATTTAAATGAATGAATATAAAAAGGGCACCGAATAACATAATGGATAATTCCTGGATAGCAGTTTTATAAAAATGCAGACATTCTACATATGGTCATTTCTTATGCAGTGAGCAATTGCCAATTACCCTAAGTTGTCTTATATTGTTAGTTAGAAAAACAAGATTCCCTGGCTTGAAAAAGATAACTACACTCCCTGAGAATAAGGATGGTGTCTTATCGTCTCAGTTCAGTTCAGTTCAACAAACATTTATTGAGTGCCAGTCATTATGCTAAGTGCATGGAAAACAATGATGAATAAGACATAGTCCTATTCTTCTTAAAGTGTGTAGACCTGGATGGGGAGACCTAATACACACAGATAAGTACTCAGCAAATCAGCTTGAATCTAGAAGGCAAGACTGCCTATAGGAAGGTGGCTATTAAATGATGTGGTTCTCTGGCAAAGGGACATTCCAAGGAGAAAAAATAAATAAAAGAAAGGCACATTCGGCAAGAAATGACAAGTTGTATACATGGAGACTAAAAGGGTTTATTTTTACTACAGGGTAAACTAGAGCAAGGAAGGTACATGGGGGGGGAGGGTATGATGGGTAAGAAATTCACAAAAGACTGATGGAGTAGGTAGAAGAGCCTGTGGGCAATATCAAGGAAATTGGATTGTATCCTATAGGTGATGAGCAGCCACCGATGGCAGGAACATTGATTTTTATTTTAAATATTACTCTGGGAACAGTGTTGTAAATGAATTGGAGGACTGCTGTTCTGAGAGCAAGAAAATCAGTTAACAAGCCATTGCAACACTTCAGAAACTACATGATAAAGAGATATAAATGGTCTTAAATACCAGGTAATAACAGTGCTTACCTCTTTTCTTCTCTTTTAAATCACTCCAGAGCAACAAGGAAAACAAGAAAGAAAAATGCAAATTCTATACTTAATGAAAATATAACCCTGAAACCCAATATGTATGGAAAGGAAGCCAAATGCAGTGGAAAACAAACAGGGTTCAGACAGGCACCCGGGAAAGAATGTTTACAGCTATAAACCTTAGATCAAGCTAGAAAAATATAGTTCTCCAAGGATGGCATTTCCCAAGAAGCAAACCTACAACCTGCTATTTGCAACCAAGGGGATTTGGCCTAGAAATCGGCAATAAGAATGTTCCTGGAAGTCACTGGAGATGAGGAGCTATAGAGCATGGCTGGATAAGAATCCACCAGGGTGATTCTACCTTATGAGAATAACTCACTGCCAGACAGACCATTATGAGTTATCTGAAACCTCACTGACAACTAAACTGTTCAACTAAAACAGAACTCTGATCTATTACCAAGATGAACCTCTTCAAATACTTCATCCAAGAAGAGCTCATGTCTTTAAAAAATAAGAAATTTTTTAAAATGTACAGATAAAAAAATAGCCCAAGAACTTTAAAACAACAAAACAAAATGCAAGAGGAAAAGGGTCAGGAAAATCAATAGCATATATAGAAGAAACAAATGTTTCCATGGAGAAAATGAAAAGTATGACCATAGTACTGTGATTATAAATAACCTATATGATGTGATCACATCTATAAGAAAAGAATTGAAAGCAGAAATACAAGAACTTATGTATATTTTAATATGAATGCATGGACACACACACACACACACACACATATTTAAAGGACTGTAGGTATGAAGGAAAAAAAAATAAGACAAGACACCTGACATGGAAAAATATCCGACTAGCTTGACAGTACCACTCCAGAAGTTAATGGAGCAAATTTCTTATGGAAAGCAAAGAATACATACATTTTATACCCTAAAAAATTATATTAAATCATATAGGGGACAGATGAACATAAAACATTCAAGAATTCACCTTTCTTGAAGATAATATTAATAACAAACTTCAGAGAGCAATAAAATAAATGAGAAATCTATAGTAAGATGATTGGTGAGGACCAGTGAATACATTTACCTGTAAACTAAGATCACAATTAATGCAGGAATGACACTTTAAAGTAGAACATAGATGCTCAAAATGATTTAATTAAAAATAGGTTAGACAGAGCAGAGAGAGCGAGAGGTCATAAACATGACATATTTTTTCCACCTTCTCTTAGCAGTGCTTCATAAAATATTTAAGTCTAACAGAATTTTATTTCAAGATAGAAAAGCAAACACTTAATGATAATATAACCTACCAAAATTGGTTGGTGAGGCATTAAAGAGAAAGGGAGGAAACAGAAATGCATGGAAATGAACTAATTTTCTAATTTATCACAAGAGAAAATCAATAGATATTACCCAAAAATAGAAGATGTGTTATGTAAAGTTGTAGTCATAACGCTAAGTAGTTGCAACAAATGTTCAAAATTATCAAAGAAAACACCCAGGCAGGAAAGAAAGGAAAACAAACAATATAATGAGAATTTAAAAAAAATCGTAACTAACAACTTAGCCTTCACTGTCATAACTAAGACAAATCTGTTCCCTTAATCCATACAAATGGGCAAACTCACCTACGAGAAGGATTCTGAGTCAGTACCAATAGCCAGTGACTGCTATTCAAAACCACCGTATATATAGTTATTTACTTGCAAACCACTAAATTCTTCTATTGCATTTTATTATTAGCCAATTGGTAGCAGGATATAATAGCAAATACTTGTTTTTATTTAGTGATTAATGAAATTCAATGTTTTGTTCAAGAGTACTGGCTTTTTGCATTATTTAGAGACACTGTTATTCTATTGCTTCCTACCTCTTTCATAGTAAAAAGATAAATTCCTTAAAAAAGTCTTCAAGATCCTGTGGGACCAAGTATACATTAGACCTTCTGATGTTCTCTAAACTCACCTTCTAGGTCACCTCTGCTGCTTGCTTCTCATCTCCCTGAACTCTAAATACTGGAATGCCCTAAGGGCCAGTCTTTGGGTTGCTTCTCTTCTCTCTATATACTTGGTGATTTCAATGTTGTGACTCAAAAATACCAGCAATATACTGCCATGTTCCCACTTATACCCTCAGTCCTGAAATCCCCACCAGCCCATTCTAAACCCAACCTCAAACTACCTGCCCACCTCACCTCTCAGTGGAGGGCCCAACACACCAGGCTTTATGTTCCCCTGTGACTTCTGCCACCCTTGCTCTAGTTCAACACTCCACAAGTCATCCTAAATAACAAAACCTAGAGATGTCTAACACTCACATTCCTTACTTATTTTTTGGCATAGCATTGTTATTATCTGATATATTTTGTAGGAACACAAACAGGAAAGACATCGACAATTATATAACATCATTTAGGTGTTTTGCAGATATAATTAACATTGCTGGGAGAGGCAGTTCTCCCAGCACTTTGTAAAGTGGGTGTAAATATCCTTATTTTGTAGGTGAGTCCAATGAGGTATAGCTCAAGGTCTCAGTTAAGTGTGGCAAGCCAAGGATGGAAAAACTGCTGACCTCCATAGAGTTCCAAACTACAGGTTCTTGACTATCACCCTTCACAGTCTTTCCTATCTACCTACACATGGACATAAATATCATATACACACTTTTTTCTGTCTCCCACTAGAATGAAAAAGAAAAAAAACACAGAAGCAGGAATTTTCATCTTAACTCCAGTACTTAAAACAAGGAGCCTACAGGTAGGGGGCCTAGAAAGACCTCAGCAATCAATAAAACTTTATTGAACAATGAGAAATTACATCTTTTTCAAACAAAATAAATTTGAAACCAGCTAAACAAAAAACTTATGCTGACTCCCAGTGCAATGTTAAAAACAAACATTTCAGAATAGTCAGGGGGAAAAATCTGGATATTTCCCTGTAGCATTACAGAAAACTGGGTCATACAAAGGAAAATGAGACCAAAAATCTGAATATTTTAAGTTCTAAGTAATGCTTCCTGGAAACAAATCTGCCATGTTCATCATGACATGCAGCATTAGCATTATGGAAAGTGTGATCAGAATAGTAAATTTATAAATCATCCCAGGCTTCTATATTTTAAAAAAATTAAATAGAAGAAAGCAATAATAAAGGCTTAAATCCGGGACCATAACAATGGGGAAGAATTGTTGAGGAAACATTAAGGGTGCTGTTAGAAGGGGCTGTGGATTTATTTAGTTTGGTGACACAGACTGACCTCTACGCTTCTCCCTTGACTGACCTGGCAGAGAGAAGTGCCACGAGGTGGCAAATTCCGAGGGACTTGGGGATTTTACTTTAGCAGTGGAACATCCAAGTTGGGATGCTGAGATGTGGCCAGATACTCGGGCCAGGCCTCCCTGGTGGCACAGCAGTTGAGAGCTGCGCTGTGGAGCTGTCAGCAGCACGCAATGGCGTTCGACACCCAGCTGGGGAGAGTGCCACATGGTGCGGCAGACCTCTCCTGCCTCGCCCGCTGCTCCCCTCAGCAGTGTATTTCTGATTTCCCTGTTCTGCTCCCCATTCTGTCTCTGGTGAACTCTCTCACCATCCCACGCCTCTGGCCTGTACCCCAGCTTGTATGTATAAATAAATAAATCTTTAAAATCTTTTAAAAAATCTTTAAAAAATGTTTAAAAAAAATTTAGATACTCGGGCCATGAGCACGAGTGGAGGTAACAATCTACTGTAGACCGGAGAGTGAGGAGGATGCGGCAATGTGATTCAAACCACGGGGACTCCCAAGCGCAAAGAGAAGCAGACCAAGGGCCTGTGATTATAAATAACCTATATGATGTGATCACATCTATAAGAAAAGAATTGAAAGCAGAAATACAAGAACTTATGTATATGTTATATGAATGCACGCACACACACACATACACACACACACTGTTAATATTTGTCTGTGTTCAAATAATAAAGGAAAGAGAGTGGCCACAGCTGATCAAGATTTAGAATCAAGCTGAGAAGCATACAATTTTTTTAAGCCAGAAAGACCTCTCTTGACAAACTGGCTTCTGAATGGCTAGCTACTTTTCCTGTAAAGGATTAGACCTCAGAAATCCACACAACCAACTTGCAAAAAGAAGTACATGCTACATGCATAAATCTATCCATACAAGAAGTAGTCACTGAGAGTCTCTGTTCTGCAAAGGCATCTTGCTGGGACAGAGGATGAAGGATAACTTGTATTTATGACATTGTTGCTAACTTCAGAGAACATGGAGTGCAATTTGGAAAGGGGACACATCCACAAAAATTTAAGGAATAATAGCCCATGTGCCAGAGGAATGGTAGACAGTTTGAGGGCTCGGAGGAAAGAGCAGCATATTCATCTCGGAAGTTCGTAGAAGGTCTCATAGAGGAGATGGGATTGATTTGGACTAAAAGGTCAAGAGGAAAGCAAAGAAAGTCATTCAGGTCTTAGATCTGAGCAAACACAGGGAGATTCCAAAGTTCAACGTTCCTCTAGGAAAAAGTATGCAGAACAACTGAAGCTGAAGAGTGGAGAAGCTGAGAAGGGAAGTCAAGGCTGTTGACAATGGCAAGTTTGATCACACACACACACACACACACACACACACACACACACACACACAATCACTTGATGGAGCATCCTCTTTTGATTTTTCTAATTTTTGATCTATTTTCCACCTCCCTCTAATGAAATTGAAACCCAAAACAAGTCTTCTTTTGTTTGTCTGAAAGCAGAATTCCACATTGTTTTCCCCAAAAGTGAGGATACTTGAAGTGAAGGGCTCTGGACTTGACACATGAGGAGGTAATCAACACTGCACAGGCAGGGCAAGACTCAGTGAGTTTTAAACTTTCCCAGAAAAAATCCTAGCGATACTTAGTTAAGGAATGCTCATTTGCAAGTTAGACAAGTCACTTTGCACAGAAGTAGACTGCAGCTTTGATGAAAGACTGAAAGTCAAGCCCCTTCAGAGTTCTGACTCTAAGGGACCTCAATCTTCAGCCCAAGTCCTAGGCACCTCAAGGCCTCTTTAGTATAAGAAGACAATTCAGTAGGTCCATAAAGTGCCCTAGAGATGATACTGACCCTTAACATCCTCCTCTTTTACCACAAGTCAGGGATCTTCCCAGGGGATCGGTCCCCAAAGCAGAGGAGGGGAGGCAGGCAGACCAACATCGTCACAACCGTGGGAGAGCCATCCTTGTATTCCTAGTGTGCAGCGGACTTCCCCTGTGCATCTGCCATTAATCAGAGACCCCATTTTCTTCACTCACCTGAATGAAGATATATTCATCCTGGACCACCAGGGAACTGATGTCAATAGAGCGGGCAAAAGGCCCACTCCGTGTTGTCTCGGCGCATTCCTGGATCCTGCAGGTGAGGTAGTGCGCATCTGGAATGAGAGGGCAGAGCAACATGAGACCAAAGGGGAAAGCATGAACAACAATCTCAACACCCAAAGCGCTACCTCATGGGAAATCAGTGCACCTGAAAACAACCGTGAGAGTTCCTTTTCTTGTAAAAATTTCTAATAATTTTTAAAAAGTGGTAATATCTAGTTCATGCAAGGGAGTGGGGAACGAGCCACTCTTACATCCCACTGGCAAAAGAGGAGATAGGTATAGCTTTTTGGAAGAACACATTGTAAATATCTATCAGAAGTTTAAATGTGCATATCTTACACCAGAACTTTAATTCAAGCTATATTTCCTACAGAAATACATTTTCACAAAGACAGAGACAAAATTGTTCACTGTAGCACTGTTCATAGCAGTGGGGAACTGGAAGCAGGCTAAATGTCCACAAATTAAGGAACATTTAAATACTCTAAGGTATATATATATATGTGTATATATATATACACGTGTGTGTGTGTGTGTATTAGAGAGAACTGAGCTGCAATTAAAACAAATTAGGTAGATGCATATGCATTAACATACTGATTTCTCCAAGATACACTGCTCTGTGATCTTTTAAAAGTATTTAGAAATATGTATAGCACAATGAAACTTATGTCAGAAAAATCCTTTTAAACAAATATATGTTTGTTTAATGCATATATATACACATTATATTTATATATTTATATATGTATATATTTATGTGTATGTTTATCCCTTTTAAATATATGTATTAAACAAACATGTATTTGTTTAAAAAGATTTTTCTGACATAAGTTTCATATATATATATAAAGAGAGCGTGCCATGCTAGACAAAAAAAAAAATCAATGAATACATATAAAATTTAGCTATGATTACTTTTGGGGAAGAATGAAGTTAAAGAGAGAGAGAGTTGACATGGGGTACTTTTTATATTATATTAATCCTTTTTTTTAAACTTCTTTATTATTTTTATCCTAAGAATGAATTTACTTAGGACATACGTAAAATTTAAAAAGCTCGCATAATTACCAGCAAACCTAAATATTGCACAAATTTAACATCCCCCTCAAGAAACTCCCCAAAATATGGCAGCAGCTGAGCTGAATGGGAAATCCTTAACTCTCCAGGGCATTCTGATCAAGATTGCAGAGCTGGGCCTCCCTGGTGGCGCAGTGGTTAAGCGCTGCATTGTGGAGCTGCCGGCAGCAGCGATGCGAGTTCGATGCCCGGCCGGGGAGATTCCCACATGGTGCGGCACACCTGTCCTGCCTCACCCGACGCTCCCCTCAGCATTGTATTTCTGATCTGCCTGTTCTGCTCCCCGCTCTGTCTCTGGTGGACCCTCTCACCGCCCCACACCTCTGGTCTGCACCCCAGCTTGTATGTATAAATAAATAAATCTTTAAAAAAAAAAAAGATTGCAGAGTCATCCAAAGAAGATCATCCATTCAGTTATGTGTTGTTTAAGGGAAAACTACAGTGAGAATGTGTAATGAAACCATTGTGAAAATGTGCTTTAAACATGACTATTATTCATTTAATGGTGTTTGAGAATAATGTAAATAGTGCATGGTCAAAATGAAAAGTGGGTAGGGATCATGTTGGGATTAAAAGCAGAGAAGTCTCGGCCATCATCTAAAGCCACACGCATTACTACTCGTATCTAACACCACTGTCCCCAGGATGAGTGTACATGTGTCAGAGGCAACAATCAAGGGATGGACAGCAGCAGAGATAAAGTCAAAAGGTTTAAATAAGCAAAAATGTCTAACTATTGAATTCAAAGCAAGAGTACTTTAAATTATCCTTGTCTCTCTTAATGAACTGATTTCCTAGTTGATTCAATAAGTATATCTTGTGCACATACACTACATCAGGTATTGTTTAGATCCTAGCTATGCCTAGCAGGAAGTGAGATTGATTTTTTATTCTAAAAGGACCTGGAATGGGCTTTCCCATAGGACTTGCAATTAGCGATCACCTGTAATTACATTTAAACATGATGCTAATTTAATAAAGAGGCATATTTTTAATAGGAAATATATTCATTATGAGCCATATCCTTAATTCTTAAATGTCCATGTCTAAGCAAAGTCAATTTACTTTGGTGTTTGCAAGCCAAACATATCAAACATCAACTTCATCCTGGTCATCAGCAGTCTTATTACCAGCTCCATAGATCAAGCCTCTTAACTTTCACTTCTTTTTAAAAATATATATATATTTTATTATTATTTATAACTTTTACATTACTGTGTATGCCCCGTGGGTTGCCCACCACCAATTCACCCATGAACCATCACTACAGTCCCTTGTGCTCTTTTCTCCCCCGCTTTGAGCCCTTTATCCTCCCCCTCCCTTGCTGGATGTCTCTTTCTTGTTTGGTCCGCCTATATTCCAGTTATAAGTGAAACCATTTGATATTTTTCCCTTTCTTTCTGGTTTTTCGCTGAGTGTTTTGAGCCCTTATCTTCCCCTCCCTCGCTGAATGTCTTTCCCTTCTTCTGCATGCCATACGCCCCGGCTGGTCCCCAACCTTGATGAATCTGTATCTCAAGTGCTTCCAGAGTGCGTCATCTCTCTCCTCAGCCACTTGCTGGGACAGGTCTTTCTCATCTGTGCTGCCTGCTGCATCCATTTCACAAATTAGTATTTAGGTGCATGATGGATTAGAAACTGGCTGAACTAGAGATAAGGAGCCAGAGTTGTTTCTAAAACCCAAACCTGAGCAGATCCATCCTGGCCTCAAACCACCAATAGTGGCCTTGTGTCAGGGCCCTGGAGCAGTGGGGGCCAAGGAAAAGTGGCCAACCTTTGGCCTCTGCTAGGGGCAGCTTTTTCTTAGTGACAGTTCATCACTGACATGCAGGAATAAGATGTTCTGAGCATCTAAATGAAGCAAAATTGTCCCTATTAAAAAAAATGACAGCTAATTTAGATACAAAATAAGGTGCAGGTGAAACAAAACAAGTCTATAGTGAAAATGAGCCCAGAAGCACTCACGTTCCATCTTTTATGCCATTTGGTTCCTTCCGTCTCTCCAGCCCCTCTTACCCCCATCCCTGACCCATGAGCAAGAACAGCCGGTTCCCATCCTTTAAGAACAGCCTGCCTGTCCCTCCCTCTTTGTCACTGTTCACAGGAAAGCCAAGAGTGGCCTGGCTTTGCACTCCGGCTGCGGACAGGGAAGGCAGGGGCCCAGGCTGTGCCTTGGAGCACATCGCCTGCCCACTAGGAATATTCTTGGACCCAGTCTTTGTAATTTGCTCTCAGAAGGAAGCATGAAAAGTCAGTGGAAAACTGCAGTAAACACATGCAAGGGAGCATGTTGACATGACAACTGGCTTCCTTCTTGCCTGCAAGTGTGTCAGAAAGCCCCTTACACTGGTCATCAAAAGGTACACGGGGTAAATATGCTTTTCCCCACACACAGGCTCGATTTCCCATTTACTATTTCATTCTCTTATTTGGACACCTTGGAAAAAGAATCAAGGCATTCAAGGTCACCCCAAACAAAAGCAAGACCAGCTTGGCCTGGGGCAGGTGAGGTGCTGTGCCAAACTCATCCTACTTTGGCTCTTGCCTGCCTGACCTGCCCCTCACAGGAAAAAAAAAGGTCTAACTTGACAGGAGAATCAGCACTAAGATGAGTCTTTGAAATATACTTAAAATTTAGGGGACTTGGAGTATTTAACTGGACCCACATATTAGATTTTTCAACACTTTTACTTTTTAAAACACAGAGGCAAGCTAGTAAGTGCTATGACCCCCACTCCCTGGTGAGGACCCAAATGAGGGGCATTGGGTAGAGATGGCCACCTGGTGGAAGTGATGGGTGGGGGGGAGGGGCACAAGGGTCAAAGTTGAGCAAGGAACACCCTTCAACTCAAGTCTCACATTTGCAAAATTTCCCAAATTTGGACCTTGGGCATTATCTCTAGATGAGGCTGGTCATAGTCAAAGAAATTCTACAGTAAAACTGGAACAAGATATTTATCATTTAACCTGAAATTCCAAGGTAGGCTGATAACAACTGTGATCTTTTGGTTTTGCTCATGACACCAGGTGTCTGATAAAATGGACGATATCCAGATCTCTCTAGCACCTTGTGGCATTTGAGGACAAGGTCTCTGAAGGAGGGAAGCACAGAGTGGGGTCTGGACTTGTGACCAGCTGACCATCCTGAGCAAGATGGCAGCACAGATTCTCATCTGTGAAGCACAGAAAAGTTAGTGCGTGCCTTGCCAGGATTAAAAAGATTATTTCTGAGAAATACTTAGAAGATTGTTGGATACATTTTAAAAGATTGATAAATGTTAGCTTTTTTTATTATGAAGAGAGAAGGGAATCTAACACCTAGTATCTCTCATATAGTCAATCAATAATTAGCAATGCTCTGCTTAACTGTGGAGAATCAAAAGACGATGCTATCACAGGTCCTCCTAGTAAAGCCATCTTCCGAATATACATCACTGTTTACTTTAACTAAAAGCAAGAGTTGACCGCTGAGACAAGGAATAACGAATGTGTCTGGGCTGGAATAATCATGGAGGACTTGAAGGAGGAGGCAGCCCTTGTTTAGTGTGGATGGAAAAGCGTGCTATGTGCGAAGGGAATTCCTGAAAAAGGAAGTAAAAATTACCATGGACTTTTAGGTAGCTAAAGCTCTTGGAAGGCATTATATTATCCGATGACATGCTAAAGAATTGACTTTGATTAATCTTTATTCTAAATCTTCCATTTTTTATCCTCTCCTTTGAAATACCCTCAGATGAAAAACTAGAGGGAAGGATCGAATAAAGACGTCATTTGGGTATTTGTTGGGGGGGGGGGGAATCAGAGAGTGATTTCCTAAATGGTTGAGAGTCACCTCATCCTACTGATAAATGTCAAATGTCTTTCTATTGTATCCCCAAGCAGGGGGCAGTCCTTCTCCATGACAAGAACTAAAAGTCAAAGGCTCTGACCCCTGCTGTGAAGGGTCAGCTCAGTCAGTCTAGAACTCTCTGGCCCTATTCCAACTAGCTCTACTGCTAGCTGGACCTGCAGGGAAGGTGCTGAGACTTCTCCCATTTGACCCACCCACCCCCTTTTCAACTTGTAGATGCTGGAGCAAGGGTCTTATATGGCAAGAAGGGAGTGCTCAGGCTAACTGCTTCATTCCTTTTGTGTTGGATCAAGTTGTACAGAGAAGCGCCAAGGGCCAGGCATTCTCTGAGGTTCTAGGAAGCAGATATATTCTAGAAGAATGCCAAAGCCAAGGAACAGAGTGGAGGCATTCACTGGTGGGAGTGCTTTGGGATCCATGCTGGGTAGAGAATGCTCCCAGAACTCGGAGCAGGGAAAGAAAGACGTTAGGAGACAACCTGGCACCCTCAGTCTTTTCTTTTGAAGGGGCTGCATTTCAGCAGGAGCTGAGTAGGCTTTTGGAGACAACTACTAGTTTTCTCCTTTGAGCAAGACAAACTTCTCATCTCTCTGTGGCAAGTCTACCATAAAGGCCAGAATTTCTCACCCTGACCAATCTTTTCTAAAAGGGTCACCTCCATACAAGCAGGAAAAAAAAAGTCTCAGTCTTTTGTGTTTCTCTCCTAGAGCTGACTTTATGAGGACTCAGTCAATGCTACTTAAAATGAATTGAATTACATGAAAAGCCTACTCATGTTTGTTATCTTGAACTGTATTGTGACTTGGGATTATGATTTGCCTTTGTGATTACTAAATATTCAAATCATCCCAGATGTCATTCCTCTTGCCACTTCAGAGAAAAACTTTCCGTGATTCATTCAATTTCCATTCCTTTGGGTAATATACATATTGTCAAAAATTGAAAAAAATGAATTAAGATTGTGAACAAAAGCAAATTCAGCTCTTTGGGTCATCTCTTAGAGAAATACCCAGGAGCTATTTATTTTAAATCACATCATCAACTCTCAGATACAAGCAAGTAATTACAAGGTTCCAGGAAACTCTGAAAAATGATTTAACTTCCATAAGCCTCCTTTTCCTTGACTGGATGGTGGGGTTAACCTGTTTGGTGCCGTAGTGCAAAAAAACGGATAGTGACACTTTTGTAAATAATTTGGCATTGGAGAGAGAGGAGATACCTAACAGAACAAAGCAAACAAACAAACAAACAAACAAACCAAGTAGCTTCCATTCCTTTCTATTGTGCTCACAGATTTCAAGTTTTGCTGAAAATTCAAACTGCCTGTAGAAGAATTCTAGTGTCTTCTACTTTCTAATGGCACAGAGGGGGATCTAGAAGAGTTACAAACATTTAGAAACCACTTTTGTGACCTTGAATATAGGTCCGCTAATGAATTTGAATTTAGGGCCGCTAATGCTGCACTTAGGGCTCTTTCCATTTCACTGATCCTATGATGCCTGATGGTGACGATGACAATGATGATTGTAAGTCACATTTTTGGAAAGTTCACTCTGTGTCATCTGGTATTGCAGGACTTATATGCATTAACTGATCTAATTTTTGTAACCACCCAATAAGGCGTTACAATTATTATCATCCCCATTTTTTAAGTGAGGCAACCTAGACACAGAGAGGCTAAGCAATCTGCCTGAGTTCCACGGTTCTAGGAGGCGACAAAGCTGGGATGTCAAATCAGATGATTTGACACAAAGCCATCAATGTTCTTAACCATTGTGAATTTGACCATGGGAGAAAAATCAGGCTGTAAATTCGACCAGAATCCACATTCTGGTTCAGGTCCTGTCTCTGGCTATCTACGTATATGACCTTGGGTAATCTGTTACACAATTTGGTGCTTTACTGGAAAGTGATGCAATTTGAAAATCCCTTATCAGTTTCAACTTTTTCAAGATGCTGGGCCACTTTCATGAGAGACAACCTTGTGTTCTCAATCTACAGAATGATCTTAGTGTACCTTCTCTGGCAGAACAGAAGGCAGAGAGCCTGAAGTCCTATTGCCTTAGATCTCCCCTGATCTCATCTTGGTCTCTTCAGTTCTTCGAACTCTGCGAGAGATCCAAGTCACACATTCCAAAACCATCAACTCATCAATAATCCACAGTTCTTAAAGAGTCATATTCTGTGTCTCAAACCTACAGTTTTAGTCTACCAGGGTATACTTTTTCAAGTGGCAAGCCCATTTGATTACTTATAACTTCCTGGCATGCTCTGTTAAGCAGTATCAGGCTTTATCTGGGCATGGTGAGAAGGTACAAGTAATGAGAGCTCATGACGGCACCAGAGCAAGGGGCAATACACATGTGATACAGGCTTGGAATCTAGAAATTTCCAGAATAGGCAGACATCTGAAGAAGTTTTTGCCCATGTCTAGATTCACTTATTACAGTGCCCCTATGAGGCACACATATGGCTCATGCTTGAAAATTACCAATGAACAGCATCCACAGCTACCCAAAGCAGCCAGCAACAAGTCAGGTACATACTCTTCATTATTACTCTTTTGTCCATTGAACTGAAATTTGCATCACTATAAATACTATTCTACAATAAAATCGTTGTTAGTCGATTGATGAAAAACAATAAATTATATAAATATTTCTGTATTTTTGTTTTAAAGTATGTAAAGTACTAGAAGAAGAGAATCACAAAAAAGTTAATAAATGTGTTCAAGGTCAAATGCTTCTAAAAAAATGGCTGACCAAGAACACAAAGCCCAGACCGTGGTTGTCCTAAATCCTGGCCTGAGGTTCATCTCCTAAGAGATACTGCTGTTTGCTCTCCTCGCTATCTTACTATGTTCCCTTAAACCCCTATATCTCATTCTGCCCCCAGTTCTTTTTCTCAGCAGTAAGAGTTAGGTAATATAATTTTGAATCCAGTATTCACCACCCTTTGTAATCAGTGAATTAAAACATGTGGTGTAGTCTCCCTATTAAGTAGTTCTTCTCTTTTTAAAAAAAATATTTCAAAGAGTGTGGGTCATTCTTACCTGCTTCGGAGACTTAAATTCATTCAAGGATCAAATGAAAACCCCCCAAAAAGGAAGGAAGGAGGGAGAGAAGGTAGGAAGGAAGAAAGTTTATAAGGTACTCAGCAGAATGCTAGACATGTAGTAACAAATGCTAATTGTCTTCTGACTCTTTAAAAGTATTTTTTAAAAGCAATTAAAATATGTTCCCCCAAAGGTATGTTTGTGGCATGCATCTCTATTTGTTCTCAAACACAGATTTCTCATGGACAGACTTACTTACTCTATTCCACACTCACAGCTCGGTCAAACCAGGATCTTCTTACCTCTGTACAACATTTTATAATTTCTACAACATGCCTCTCCATTTGATAGACACATAACCTTGAGTGGGCAGGGCAAGGCTGAGTAGCAGAGGAATTCCTTTCACAGAGAGGTTAGAGGGGAAGCCCCTGGTCTCAGGGATAATGGGAGGAGGATTAGAACCCAGGACCCTAACTCAGTCAGGAGCTTCTGCTACATGTCTAACTCACCACTATGTCCAGAGATTATTTGGATCTGTTTTTGACCTAGGATATCATCATTCTATTTTCATACAGACCATAAAATTTCCATATACATTATTTATTTTCACAATTTCATATTTTTTGCTTAAGTTGCTTTTAATTTTCTTGGAAAGGGAAGAGCTCTAAAAATCTCTTCTTTGGATAGAGTAAAATGCTTAAATTAATGCAAAAGGATACTTCATCAGTCAAATTCCACGTAAGATGTTCATAAGTACACAATGGACAAGGAGGTCCATGTTGGAAACCTTGGGGTTAGGGTTAGGCTCAGGGTTGGGAGGGTCCGTTTGCAGGGAGCATTCAGGTCTTTCTTCCCACTGTATCTCCAGAGCCAAGAGCAACATCTAGCACGTAGTAGGCCATCCCAATATTTGTGGAATGAATGAACAAAGAGTTTTGCAAATAACTGTTCATTTACTTTTTTTTGGTAAGCTTCACTATATAAAGGGTTCATTTTTTAAAGCTATCAACACCTGCAATTCACTATGTGAATACAAAATACCATGATGTGCTATGGACATTCCTTTTCGAATTACACAGAATATGCCAGAAAATTATTAACAGGAGCCTCAAAATTCATCACATTAACTTACATCCCCAGAAAAATCATTCCTGAGGGTTTATTTCAATGAAATGTCTGCCTTGGGAGCAGAGGCCTCTCCCCCACTCTGGGAAATAAGGATGGATATGGCAGTAATGGAGCTCTGGGCTTTTCATCTTCCCAAGCCATTAAAATGCAAATTGGGGGAAGAGAGAGACCTGCAGGCAGATCTCCCTGGGCCTAGCCTGCGGCCCCAGCACTCACATCCATCTGCCGTCCGCACCTCCATGTGCACCAGGTCCGCCTCCTTATCCAGTCCGGCCACTGACCTGGAGAAGGAAGAGAGCGCAAAGCTGAGTGACCACACTCTAGCACAAAAAAACTAGCCACTTTGACTATATACTCTGAATGCCACTTACTCAAGAGGACCTGACCTATGTTGTGGGGACGCACAGAATTTCGTAGATGAGGACAGCAGTATGGCTGTCTTTAGATCTGTCACAGGTCATTGTCACATGCATGAGTCCCGGAGTGGTGTCAGTGAGTCAGTAACTTTTAAACAAGCAAAAGCCATAGAGCCCACAGTAACACTGGTGTACACTCCCAACCTTGCCCCTTCTCTACAACTCGAAACTTCTACGAGGTTCTCTCTTCCTTCTTATTTCTGCTCTGCGCACACACATACTCCACCATGTCCTCCCCTGGGAGTATTCTATTCCCCATGGTTTCTGTCCTGGAGGAAGGTGGTGTGGCCTCAGTTCTGGTTGTTGGCTTCAAGGCACTCTTCCCTGGTGAGTTTAATCCTACAACCATCCTTCTTCCTATTTTGGAACAATAAATGTTTGGTTACTGACATTCAAAATCTGGTCTGAGTAGGAAAAATCCCCCTTGGTGGTCAGCGTTGAAAGCTTATAGGTCCAATAGTCAGGAGGACGATGGAGACCTTCTTCTGTGGGGTGCTGACCTTCCACACATGCGCAGTCATTGCCCTCCGTGTGAGGTGTTCAGGGCAGAGGAGGCCCAGATGTCAGCTCTAGGTGGCCATACAGACAAAAACATTCATACAGTGAAGAGATCTTATGATCCTGACTCTCTGTCACGCTGTTATTCCTAGTAATTTATACTTATTTTAAATATCATGTTAAGACTGGTTTTCTGGTTTTCCAGTCAATAGGTAAGAAAGGTAAGTGATATATAAAACCTATGAAAAACAGACCTAAGAACTCAAAACCCAATCTTCTGTTCCATAAATCTCCTTACTTCTCAACAGCCCTGAGGCTGTATCCTACACAGTTTAGTGTGTGACATTCATGCTGAGGGGCTAAAGACAGAGCGAAGGAATCATCAAGCTAGTGGTCTCAGTGCACTCTGTTTAAAAAAATAGGGTTGTAAATGGCATGTGTTAGGAAAAATAAAAGGAGTTTTACTTCCTAATGATTTTTCTTTGAATGGTTAAGTTTCAGTTCTGTAACAAAAAATCATTTATGTACTTTTTTCACCAAAGAAGGTGAAAAATGAAGCTTAAAGCTCACAGCTATTTTTTCCCAACAGATGCTGATTAATTTTTTAACTTTTCCTCATACCATTTGTTCCTAAGGGCAAATCCTTAAGGTAAGGACAACAGACACCATTAGTTATATGTGACTGAATGGGAAACTGAGGCAGAGAGACAAGGATATTTTTCAGGTTACAGGGATGAGGCTAGAGGGAAATACTGACTTCTCAGCCAAGAGAAGCTCTGGTTCTTCTTCCTCTTCTCCCTTTTGCCTGCAGTGTCCTTCATATCCAATTATCATCCTGCCCTTTTCTTCTCTAGTGAAGAGCTCTTCCATCCAGCATCTTTTTCATCCCTCATCACAGTGAAGAACACTTTATCTGGTCCCATAGCATCCTTACCTTAGTCATCTTCAAACTTGGCTGCTTATGAGCATTATTGCACAGCTTTGAAATGCTGCATGCCTGCCCCCCTCCCAGATCAATGGTATCAAAACCTTTGGGGATTGGCTCAAGGCATCAGTATATTTTTGAAGCTCCCAGGAAATATCCACACACAACCAAGTTTGAGGGTTCCTATTTTATGTGAGTCAATTAAGTCATTTAAATAATTGTACTTATGTGTCATAATACATGGCTATACATACTATAGAAGTAGACGCCTGCCAATTTACCTTTGAATCCTTGACACCTCTGTGCCTAGTATATACTAGGTGCTAGTGTTGTGTTTATTGAATTAATGGATGACTGAATTAATAAACAATGGATCTCCCTTGACAATGCCAAAATTTTAATGTGAAACTCACTTGAGTTTAGATACACTGGCTGAGTGCACCAGAAGGGACTCCCCCAACAGTCATGCCCACAGTCTCTTGTTTCCTTATAAGCAAGTTGATGTTCTCAGAATTAGAGGATTCTAAGTATCATTCTTCTCTCCTCCTGTATCTTATTTCTCTTTTGACCACTATCTTCATGTCATCCTCTCCTTGTCTCCATTAGATTGTCTCAATGTCATTTATCTCTCTTTTAAATCCACTTTATTCCTCTAGACATAATTCTATCAGGATGGAAACATTTTTCCCCAACAGTTTGAATTATGATCAGAGAGAAAGGACACTACAAGATAGGAGTACAATAAAGGCTGGTCAATGAGGTTTATCTCCAAAATGAGACCACTCTGCTAATATTAGGAGAAGTGGTTGTTTTACCTAACTCACAGAAAACAACACAGAGAATCAAAGAAAATGATTTTAAAAAAAAGAGAAATATCTTCCAAACAAATGAATAAGGTGATCTCCAAAAACAGATCTTAACAGAAAAGAGATAAATGATTTATCTGATAAAGAGCTCAAAAATACAGGTCCTAAAGATGTTACTGAGATTAGGATAGGAATATATGAAAAGAGTGAGAAGTTCAACAAAAGGATAGAACCTATCAAAAGTACAAACAGAAATTACAGATCAGAAGAATACAATAATTGAACTGAAAAATCAATAGAGGGGTTTCAACAACATATTAGGTCAAGTGGAAGAAATGATCAGTGAATACTAAGACAAGGCAAGGCAATTCATCCAACCAGAAGAAATACAATTTAAAAAGGTGAACATAGCTTAAGAGACTTAGGGGAGACCATCAAATGGAACAATATTCATATTACAGAGGTCTCTGAATGACGAGAGAGAAAGGGACAGTTTATTCAAAGAAATAATGACTGAAGACTTTCCTAACCTGTGGAAAGAAACAAATATCCAGATCCAGAAAGCCTACAGAGTAATAATATGAATCTAAAGATGCCTGCAAGAAGACACATCATATTTAAATTGTCCAAAGTTAAAGACAAGAAAAAAGAATGTTAAAAACAGCAAGAGAAAAGCAACTTGTCACATACAAAGGAGTCTCTATCAGATAATAAGCAGATTTTTTTTCAGCAGAAATCTTATGTATTCGAAGGGAGTGGGATGATATAGTCAAAATATTGAAAGAAAAAACTGCCACACAAGAATATTCTACCCAGCAAATCTGTCCTTCAGAATTAAGGGGAGATTTGACTTTTCTAAACCTGAAAGAGATGATCATCACTCAATCAGCCTTATAAGAAATATTAGTGAGTGTTCTTCAAGCTGAAATAAAAAGATGTCACAAGAAAACATAAAAATATAAAAGTCACTGGTAAATACATAGTTAAATTCAGAATACTGTAATACCACACTGGTGGTATGTAAGTCACTTACAAATTGAGTATGAAGTTTAAAGGACAGAAGATCTTAAAACTAACTGCAACTACAATAATTTGTTACTAGGTGCACAAAATAAAAAGATACAAATTGTGACATCAAAAATATAACATGGGGGCCTCCCTGGTGGCGCAGCGGTTAAGTGTTGCGCTGTGGAGCTGTCAGCAGCGGCGACGCGAGTTCGATGCCCGGCCAGGGAGAACCCCCCAAGGTGCGGCAGACCTCTCCTGCCTCGCCTGCTGCTCCCCTCAGCAGTGTATTTCTGATCTGCCTGTTCTGCTCCCCACTCTGTCTCTGGTGAACCCTGTCGCCGCCCCATGCCTCTGGCCTGTGCCCCAGCTTGTATGGATAAATAAAATAAATCCTTAAAATATATATATATATATAACATGGGGTGAATTTGAATTTGTATATGTTCAAAATGATGCTATTATCAGCTAAAAATAGACTGTGAGGAATATTTTATATAACTTTCATGGTATAAGCAAAAGCTTATAGTACATACACGGAAGATAAAGGAATCTAAGCATACCACCACACACACACACACACACACACACAAAATCAAATCACAAAGAAAGAAAGCAAGGCACCTAACACCTGTGATGGGGAAAAAACTAGCTTTTTCCCAATGAATCTTCCCAAGTGTCCTCAAGAAGTAAGCTAGAAACAGGCCCTTTTTGCAATCCCCTCCCAATCATAATTTATCTATAGACACCAAAAGATTTTAGTTTTCATATCTGTAAAATGAGGAGATCACAAAACCTACTTCCTAGAGTTAAGGGGATTAAGAGCTAAGTAGTAAACACTTAGAACTTTGCCTAATGCATAAAAAACATTTTTCAGTTTTAAGTATTATTGTTTTTTTTTTTAATTAGGAGGACAGGATAAATTAACATGCTTTCCTGCCTTTTTTCTTCCCCCCTCCCAACCTCATTACTATATTTGTTGAATGTCTAGTAATTACAGCATTGTTGCAGGTACTAGATAAGAAAAGTACCTACTTCCTCCCTTGCTAAATTAATTACACATCACAAATCCAGAAACAATCCCTTGGTAAGGGCTCCAATGATGCCCTACTCTCTTCTCCAATGTGGAAATCATTATACTTTTTTTCCCTATAGGACATAATCCTTGACCTCATAGGCTTTTGTTTGGTCTTCTATCAATATTTCCATCACAGAACTTGACATGGTAGATCTTCAATAAATATTTATTGAATGAGTGATTACCACATTTCCATTTAGTCACTTCATAAGGCCCTGTGAAAGCTTTGAACTTGTTTGTGCTTCAAATACAAACTTTTCTATAGGCAAAAGGTAACTTACTTTCCCATCTGCACCCCAGGTAATGCTTATCATGTGGACTGCTCAACTGGTACCTAAAAAGGAAAACAAAATCTATACAGACCTGAATAATGTGTGGGATGATTTCCTCTTAGAAATATTTAAATTGATAACAATTGACAAGCTCAATCCCAGCACATAGGAGCATGTAAATTCTGAGTGGAAGGATAGTACTTATGCTCCAAAATTGAGACCTTTTCTGAGTTCTGTGCAAGAACCAAGGACACAGGGGAATGAAAGGAAGTAAGGAGCCACAGTCAAAGCTCCAGGGAAGAAACTCAAGCCAATTCCTAGCCCCATACACTCACAGATGTTAATGACTGACGTGCAGATGTTACTAACAGTGGTACGTGAAAAGGGTCAATCAACTTAGACCTTACTTTCACCATCTTAGTCCTCTGTTCAAACACAGTATCCAAGCCCTAACAAAAAATAAGTCAAGCAGGAATTTTTCAGAAGCAGTTAATAGCTCACTTTGTGAGGACACTGAGAAGTATCCACCTTTGAAACATCCCGGTCTTACCCAACTTTTCATAGATCAGAAAATTAGCCTCTTCTTCAGTCCAAAGACACAGTAGTTTGTGTTCTGCTGTAACAGGGTGGTCCCCAAGGAAAGGGGAGGTTCCAGGTTCCCTGCCTCACCAAAGGAAGGGTGGACCTGAGCAGAGAGAGAGGGGAGCTGGAGAGGAGACTGAGAAGGAGGGAAGAAGGTTGGAGAGTCAGAAGGAGACCTAGGGGAGGAACATGGAGCAGAGAGACCTGTGAAGAAGCTCCACTTGCTTTTGGCTTTTGTTTTTTAAGATTTATTATTTATTTATTTATACATACAAGAACTGGGATGTGGGCCAGAGGTATGTGCGTGGGGAGGGTGGGGGTGGGTGGTGAGAGGATTCACCAGAAACAGAGTAGGGAGTAGAACAGGCAGATCTACTGAAATACACAGCTGACAGGAGAAGTCTGCTGCGCCATGTGGGTCAGCTCCCTGGCCCAGGACTGAACTCGTGCTGCAGTGGCTGCTGACAGCTTCATAGTGCTGAGACTTTAACCCCTGTGGCACCAGGGAGGCCCTGCACTTGCTTTTTGGTCCTGGACTGGATGTGGGTGAGAAACCCATGGGGAGGTTAACAATGGCAGCTTTGGTTTTAATTTTGCTCTTTTCCTTCCAGACCTGTCTGGCCCCTTTTGCCCCTTTCTTATGGGTCCCCACCAGATGGTGCATTAGTCATGTGGCAGGCTTGGGCCCTGCTTTGGGCCAACCCTGTTTGTCTGGACATTTACCCACAAAGGGATGTGTAACTCTGGGTGCTTGATTTGGAAATTTGATTTTTTCCCTTTTCTGTATTGCACACTAATTGTATTAAAGCTCCTTTCCGTCAAAGGTCTTATGCAGTAGAGTATGTTGTGTCTTGATGTGGACGGCAGAACCTATTTAAAACAGGCAGGTTTAAGGGTCCTGGGGTGCCCCTCACCCTGTTCTGTAACACTGTGACCCTAGAATCCAATTTGGATCTTTAACGCAGTTTCTTGCTATCACATTTGGCTCCCGTGAGAAAGAGGCAGGGCTGGACTCCTGCACACTTTTCTCCTTGTGGATGTGAATCCCAGAACAAACCTTCCCAGAAACAAGAAAACTCAGCATGAAGTGACTCTGAGGGAGGTACTGCGGGTAAAACACTGATACGGGTAAAGTACAAATACTTTACAAACTGATTAGCTGGACACTTAAATCACAAAATCATCTTATCTCAACATGTCTCCAGTTCACAGCACAAACCTTCTCTGTAGTGTCCGCAGGAAAACGGCATATGCAGGTTCCTGATGATGAGCAGACGGGTACAAACGAGTCCTGGAGCCCTCGATGGCTTTTATGGCCTTTTTTATTTAAACTAAACTCTTAAAACTCTGGCAACTATATACAAGGTGGCGGGGCCAGGGGGCCAAAGGGCCACGGGGTACCATCTGCTCGTGGCCAGGGGGTCAGGAGGCTAGGGGGGCCTCCTGGCCCCCAGCAAATCTTCAGTTTCTCTGGGGCCCTTCCTGCAGCGTGCTCTTGCTGCTGCCCTCTGTGTTGCTTCTTCTTCCCTCTCTTCTCTCCTTCTGCGCATGTGTACTCTAAAGGCGACTCTAAGCCACGCCCCCCAGTCTTTGCTACGCTAAGCAAGGCAGCACCTAGGCCTTCGAAGGCACACCTCTAAGGGGAGGGTGGAAAAGCCTGAGAACTCTCCCACCTACCCCACATCACCCTCTCCGTTTTTGCTTAAATTCTCCTTTCTACCTGGAGTATTCCTTCTATTCCACTCTGCATATTTTCTGCTTATGGCCCAACACAAACCTTCCACACAAGCTCCTGACCTTGGCTGCATATTAGAAACCCACTGGAGTAACTTCTTAAGCATATTGAATAGCAATGCACAGCTACTACCCCTGGAAATTCCAGTTTAATTGACCTGAAGCAACAGTCCTTTCTCACTTTAGTAGCATCAGAACCTTGTTAAAACAGATGCTGGGCTCTACCCTCAGAGTTTCTGATGTGAGAGGTCTGGGGTGAGGTCCAAGTATTCGCATTTGTAGCAAAGCATAGATGACATGGTGATGATGATTAGGGATACCAAGCTGAGACCCACCAGCCTAGAGAACAGTCCAAGAGTCAATAGTTTTCAGATGGTCCAGGGTGATAAAATATGAAGTCAAATTTGAGAATCACTCATTAGAGCTGGAAACACAATCTCCAGGAACTCAATGTGTAACAATCTCCCCTTTTCATGTACTAGTGCAGTAGTTAGAATGTGTATCCATTCCACGAATCAGTGAGGTAGTTAAGAACATGGTTCCTTTACATGAAAGAGTGAAGTATTTAAGAGCCTGAATTCTAGAATCATACTGTGAGATGGAATCTGGGCTCCATCACTTCCTCATTGTGGGATCATAGGCAATTTACAGAGCCACTCTATGCCTCAATTTTCTCATTTGCTTCCTGAGGAGCTAATAATAGCACCCTTCTCAACAATTTTTATATGAACTAAATGCACGTAAAACCTTTCAAAGACAGAGAAGCATGTTCTAACACAACATTGTATAATGCTAACTGTTTACAGTGCTCACTATTTTAAGTGGAACTAATATTTATTGAGTATATAACATACCGATAATTTTGCCATCAATTTAATATGTTATCACACTCAATCTTCAACAAATCTTTTGAGATAGGTAGCTTTTTTTCAGATGAGCAAATAGATTTTTTGATATGTCAAACCACATAACCATTGGTAAGAGTTAGAAAGAGAGGGCACTTTCATTCCATCACAGACTGTCTTGCTCTATCTTCAGTTATTTGTATATCTGAATTTTTTTCTCCTTCCTAATTGTACCATACTTAAAGACAGGTTTTAGGTTTGATTAAATTATGTTTTCCATTAGTGCCTAGCATAGTGCCTTGTTATGCATTTATTAAATATTGGTTGAGTAGATGAATAAATACACAAGTGAGAGCAATAATATAACCCCAGCAGAATGTTTAGGATAAATGTTGAAAATAGTTCCATAATATGGTGAAACAGATTTCATTCATTTAATTAATCTCTAGGCAATTAAGTGAATAAAGTCTTCATTTTACATTATTATGCTGCTATTTTCACCATTTATCCTCCAAGCAATATTGGATCTGTCAAACACAGTCATCTGTGATTTGTCTGACAAATGTGATCATTCTGTGAAAACGCTGGGGCAGCAGAAACTCAGGGATCTCATCCAGCTTAAATGAACATAGCTCCTCCAGTGGGCACTTGGGGAGCTTTCTTTCTAAATCACACACAAAAAAAAAAACCACCCTGCCTCTGTCAATTGCTGGCTGCCCCCAAATAGTGCCAGCAGGAAAACGGCACTAAGCAGGTTCTCAATGAGGAGCAGACGGGTATAAACGAGTCCTGGAACCCTCCGTGGCTTTTTTTTAATGACTTTTTTATTTAAACTCTTAAACTCTGGCAACTATATACAAGGTGGCGGGGCCAGGGGGCCACTGGGTACCATCTGCTCATGCCTGGAGGGCCAGAAGTTTAGGGCGCCCCCTGACCCCCAGAATATCTTCAGCTTCTCTGGGGGCCCTTCCTGCAGTGAGCTCTTGCTGCTGCCCTATGTGCTGCTGCTTCTTCCCTCTGCTCTCTCTCCTGCTCATGAGCACTCTAAGGTCTACTCTGTAGCCACCCTAACAGCTACTCTAAGCCAGCCCCCCCACCCCTCGCATTGCTACTCTAAGCCACGCAGCACTAGGCCTGCAGAGGTCCATCCCCAAGGGGAGGGCAGAAAAGCCTGAGAGCTCTCCCACCTACCCCAGACCCCAAATTCACAGATTGCTTGTCACAGACCCCCACACCTACTAGAGAGCCCGGCTGTGTCTACAGATGATGAGCCTAGGGCCAGAGCCCCAGTCCAAACTGGATCAAAGGTATTTCCCCCCAGACTTTAGGGCTGGTTTGAGAGACTAACATAAGACTTGGGGCATTTTGTCTTGGATGCCATTAGCTGTTTTGACAGAAGGAAGAGAGCAACAGCGATTCGAGACAGAGAGAGAACACCGTGATTCTGAGGTAGGATCCTTTCTGAGGTCTAAGTGCATTTCTTCTCTCAGAGTCTCATAATATTCCCTCCCTCCCCTCCTCTGTTTCTCCCTTCCCTTCTCCTCTCCCTGCCTCTCTCATTAAGCAGCTCAAGTCACTTAATGTTTCTTGCAATCAGACAACCATTACCTATATCACCCAGCAGGTCCTTTCCATGACACTTGGGGAACTTCTGTCCCTTCAGTATTCTGGCTCTTCCAGAAAATTAAAAGAGCCACTGGCAACCACATAAGTGTCACATCATGAGATGTGATCCATTAGTGGGTCATAAAATATATTTAGTGAATCACAACCCAGTTGTCGTGTGTGTGTGTGTGTGTGTGTGTGTGTGTGTGTGTGTGTGTGTGTGTGTGAATGGGGTGGGATTTTTAAAGATATCAGAACATTTCATATGGCGGACTAAGTATTTTTCACATAACCTTGTTTGAGATATATAAAAAGACAGGTTTATGCTGGGTCATAAAGATAACATTTCCTAACAGGGAAGCAGTTTAAAAAATAAATGAAAGAAAAAACTACGGTCTCATTTCATATGATATTTTTCTAAGTTCCAGTTGGCTGAACTGAATCAATGCAGTCACATGAAACATTTCTAGGACAAGACACACATATCAAGAGGTCAGTCCCGACAACGGGGAGGTCGAACTCCATTGAAGAGCTGCAGTGACCCACGGCCAACAGCACACTACAAGCCGACAGCAGTAATTTGAAGCTGAGCTTTGGTCACTGGGGTTTCATGACTCTGATAATGCGGTGATAATCCATGAGACTTTACCTAAATACAACTGAGAGATTGTTCTACTCGGAATCCAGCCAGGACTTCACAAGTATGGCTGAATACCTACTGTGTGTGAGCAGTTGGGGAGAACTGCTGGACAACCTACCACGTGGCTTGTTCGCTCGCTGCACATGTGTGGGCCTGGAGTAGCTCAAGTGAACAGCTATGTATTTCTAAAGAGACCCTATGACATGGCACAGCCCCCAAAAGGCAACTTCTGCTCACAGAAGACTTATTAATGCCATTAAACAGAACCAAATACATTCCAAGATTTGCGGAGTGGTTACAGAGAATGGAGTCCTTGTTTCTAGTCATTTGATTTGGGGAACTATTGTTCTCAGTCCCCACTACCCAGCTCCCGAGAGCAACCTTGCCACGATTAGGCATTTATGGGATCCACATGAAGGAGTCCACATGAAAGAGCTGCCAGTCTTGCTGGAAAGGTGTGGTGTTTCAGGAAGGGTTTCATAAGGATGGGATGGTCAAGACAAGGCTTGAAGAATGTGCTGGATTAGAAAGTCAGCGAGGAATGGCCAGGATGCCACAAGGTGAGATACCGGGCAGCAGTACTGAGAGCAATCTGCAGACATAGAGAGAGAACTTGAAGGCAATGAAAAGCCGGCCCAGGAACATGGGCTGGTTTCTGAAAACTAAACTTGGTAACATCCCCTCCATCTGGTTGGACATCGGACGGATGCTTTCGTTTCTGAAGGTGTCTTCATTTTATTTCTTTAGAAATGAATTTGTAACAATGCAGCCTTTATAAACTCTTAGCTACAAAATTCTAGGATGTTAAATATGTTGCTCTTTTTTGCAGTTTATAAAGTGTGCTAAAAACATTACAACTTAGAGCAAAGCTGAGCCCCAGACAGCAGTGCTCGGTGGAGACCCTCCCACTTCCACGTTCTCGGGGAGCTGAGTCAACACCCATGGCCACTCAAGTTGGATGCAAGTCAGAGACAAGAAGTGCAAGCTCAGAACAAAGGTGGTGCCCCTGAACTGTCGAAATCCCCAAACTCTATGTGAGAAGAGTGGGAGGAAGCATTGCGACTGGCAAGGACTTTCATGAAAACTTGGATGGAGAAGGGGCATTTTTTCTGGATCATACGGTCACATGTCAGAGTCTCTTCTGGGCACAGCATCCCCCCAACTATGTTCCTTGCACTTATTCCCACACAGGCACTGCACACTTACTACGAGTCTGGAACCAAAAAGAGGATGAGGAGAGGTGGCAAGATGAGTCAGATAAGGTTCCAACTCTCTAGAAGCTTAGATGGCTACAAAAAAAGAGAGGGAGGCAGATCGATGTAAGAGAATGGGCTTTAATAGTGGGATGTTTGCCAGAGCGCTGTGGGAGTCCTCAAAGGGTTGGTCTTCAGAAGTGAGTACAGAGAGAGCCAAATAGAGGAGGCATGGAGAGATTCTGATGGTGAATCCCCACGACTCTAGAGCAAGCATTCCCAAGAACACCCTGTGTGTCCAGCATGGGGGCCAACAAGAGAGGAGGGTAAGGGCCCAGAGGCAGTGGAGGAATTCAAAAAGGGGGTCCGATATAATTTGAGAGAAAAACAGGTCCGTAGGGAAAAGAGAACAGTTACACAGAAACAATAGAAATGAACAAAACCCTCATTTCCCCACTTTGGGGATGACATAACTAATGTCTGTTGGGGTTCTCCTGATCACAGTGAGTACATGTTCTTAGGATGAGAACTTGTCTCTTTTACAGCGTAGTGGGTAAGAGAGGAGCTTGTAGTCATAGGCCTGAGATTCTCTTCCTGGTTGTACACCAGTGAGCTTGGGTAACTGAGTAAACCTCTCGAAACCTGCAATTCTCCTTAACTATCAAAACTTCCTCCTTTTGTCTGGATAAGATGGAATAGTACACGTGCACACTGAGCAAACACGCAAACGAGGCTCCAGGCATCTTATGGAGTGCGTGCATGCGTGCGCGCGCATGCGCGCACACACACTCATTCACCTGTGGATGACACAGAAAGTATCTGAGAGACAGTAGTATTGGAAAGGAGGAGAAAGAGCACTGAACTGAATCCATTACGAGCCTTGTCTATTCACTCAACAACTTCAGGGCTTTGAGTACCTCACTTGACACCTCTGGACAGTTTCTCCTCTGTGAATGGAAGAGTTACCAGGTTGTAGGGTTGCTGGTGCCCAGGGGTCCTCTGGGTCTCTGGTCTCTGGTGCTGAGTAGCCCTGCAGTCAAGGAGGATGGAGGACTGCAAGTCCTCCTGCGCTGACAGCTCCTACACTCCAGACTGCCCCTTCCTGGGGGGCTTCTTGTCTGCTCCAGCAGCGCACTGGAGGGCAGGGGGCCTTCTGCTGCTGAGGTCCCCAAGGTGTCCCTCATGGCAGGCAGGGCCCACAGCCAGCTGGAGAGGCCTGCTCGCTCTGCTGTAGAACTGCCCGTACCTGCATCTTGCTGGGGCCGGGCAACCCAGGGGGACTCGGAGATGAAGGGATGAGATGCTCATCCCTTCGGATGAGATGAAGAGAGCGCTGCCCCGACCAGTGTGCCGGTGCCCTCACATCACCGTCTGATTGCACTGCCCTAATTTGGGATGAGCACACTCAAAATGTCAGGGTCACTTAAGGTCACTGAACAGAGGTAGGGCTCTCTCCAGGCCCTGCTGTGTCTGCGGCCAGAGGGCTGTGGGCTTTCCAAGGCTGCCTCCCCCTCTCGGATAAGCCACAAAGCCACACGCAATCAGATGCAAGATTACGTGGTACTGACGGGAAGTGCTGGAAGAATTGAGAGAGTTAATTAAAAAAGGCAAAGGGTATTAAAGAGACAGTTTTTGGACACTTTTGTGGAGGTTCTAGAGAAGGAAGAGCAAGGAACCAGGTGTATTTATAGACTAGTAATGTGCAGAAGGGAGAAAATGCGCTGCCTTGGGCAATTCTCATCAAGTTAATGGATGTTACCAATTACTGTGGTAACATTTTTAATTGTATCCTAGCTCTGAAGAGAATAAAAAACAGAATTTCCTAGTTTTCGCCTCAGGACTGAGGGGGGCACACATTCTAGAACATGAAGTGTGTAGGCAGACCTGCCTGGAGTCTACACAGACAGCCCATGTTGCAGGAAAAACTTCCTCACAGATACACCCAGGATCTAACTGGGGTGGAAAGGAGCTGTTAGTAAATGGGAATCTGGGGGCCTCTCTGGTGGCCTAGTGGGTAAGTCTCAGCACTATCACCACTAGGGCCTGAGTTCAATCTCCAGCCAGGGAGCTGACCCACATGGCGCAGCACACCTCTACTGCCTCGCCCGCTGCTCCCCTCAGCAGTGTTTTTCCGTCGATCTGCCTTTCTGCTCCTCACTCCGTCTCTGATGAATCGCCTGCACCTCTGGTCTATACCAGATCTTCCAAAAAAGAAACAGGGCATCTGCTTTATGGGTTCCCGTGTATAAATGGGTCTGCAGGACAACAAGCCAGCATGTGAGGAAACAGGCTGTGATCGCATGGCTCACCATCTGGAAGAAGATGGTAGCCACCGTGGCCCGGATGACGATGTGACAAGAGCCAGTACTTGTGCTCTATCTTAGGGTGTGTCAGTCCCTGTGATAGGCTGCTTTGGTTGTTATCTTATTTATTATTCATAAAAATTCACGTGACTAGGTGAATAATGCCTGCCTCCGTGCAGAGCGTAAGTGTCTTAAAGGGAGGGGGCCCCGCCTGCTTCACCCAGTGGAAACTGCACTGCTAGCACAGCAAGGCAACACGTTATTGAACAAGTGACCAATGTCTGCATCTCGCTGCTCAGGGAGCCCTGGCTCAGAAGAGCTGCGTGGCTTTTCCTCAGCCACCATGGACAACAGCTGGCAACCCTGGATTTGAACTTGGGTAATATGGTCTGCACACCGGAGCGTATTCTGTGATGCATGACGGAGGCCGCCTTTCTTACTGGAGAAGGAGAGGGGATGGCGTGAGCTTGACTGACATCTTAATCAGCAAGTGTGGAAATGGGGTCCTGAGATAAAGGATTCACCCAGGATGTGAAGGACAGAGAAGATTGAAAAGGACCCATAAGTGAACCTTCATAGCACTTCTCTATACTATGCAGCTCCCTGAACACACGCACATGCACCCCACCCCCCAACCAGATCCTTAAAAGCACAAAGCAGAGTGTATGGTTTCCTGGTCCCTCAAACAAACCCCTTAGGGGCAACCTGGAGACAAACTGTGACACAGGCAATTCTCTGATAACCCTCCCTGCCTCCAACCCTGGCCCCCGACCAGCACTTTTCTCTGATTTCTATATTCATTGACTTCATGCTTCTCAGCCTCAGGCTCCCACCTCCTGCCTTGGGACACAAGGTAGTCCGCCACTTAGGCCTGGCCTTCCTGGATGATAATTTGATCTCTAAAATCAACCTCCAGCAGGCCATGGATATGCCCAGGCCCTCAGCTAGCAGTAGCTGAAAACAATTGAAGGAAAAACAACAAAGATCTTTGGTGACAAGCAGGGGATCTCGGGAGGGGCAGCCGAGCAAGAGATGTTATCCGGTTGCACTCACTGCATGGACCAGCCATTGCACACCTGCCAGGCTTCTCTCCCTGAGCAGGGGAGATATAAAGCAATATCCCATTTGCCTGGGGCTGGACAGGATTGCATTGCATTCTAGGTGCTCACAGCTATGCAAACACTCTCAGGATCTACATACCTGGAACCTACCTGGAGAGCCCCTGGTATAAGTCCAAGCTCCCCAGTTTACAACTAAACCTGCCTAATTTGAGGACTTTGAATTGGTGAGTTGCAATGCAAAGTAAGCCCTGGCCCCTTCCTACCTCCTCTTTTTCTATTCCAATCATGTTATGCGTATTTTACTCTGAGGTAGTGACAGTGTTTAGTGGAGCAACACGCACTTGCTCTCTGAGACCTGAGTTCAAATCCCAGTGCCATCACCTGCCAGCTGTGTGATCTTGACATGGCTTTGCCCGCTCTGAGTCTCAGAAGCCTCATCTCTGAAAAGGGAATAATAACAACACTTAGCTCAGAGGGTTGTTGCAGACATTTATGAGATAACAGTATATGGCACTCCTAGTCCAGGCTTAAACATGTCAGACATTCGTGTTCCTGGTCTTCCCAAGGGATCATTACCCTTTACACCCATAATTGTCTGGAACTCCCACCCCCATATTTTATCTGCTTAGATATAGATGTCGGCACATCTCTGGTTAAGAGGAGAAACAGACAAAATTAGTAGATGCTACTGTAAAGAGAGCTATTTAATTTACCCCTTAAGAAAGGATTCATCCCTTCTATACATCCTCCAGAGGCAACATGTGAAACTCCAGGCCCCGGGAAGCTGAGTCCAAGGCAAGTCTACACAATGCTGGCACAGCAGCCGCCTCTGAGATACTCCTCACACCTGCATCATCTTCCTGGAGACAGCGGCCCAGGGGGAGAGCAAGAAGTCAATTCCTCTGGGACAATTAAAATTAAACTGAACCAGACACTGGAATCCTCTCTTGGGAGTCATTCTGCCTGCTCTGGGGCTGGGGCAAGATCACTTAATAGGCCCTTTTTCATCTTTAATTTCTCTGATTCAGAAAGTTTACAAGATCAATTGCTAAGAGGGCTAATGTGAGGAGATGAGGCAGCAAGTTGCTCTGGGCCCAGAGTCAGCTAATTCCTTAGCTTCTAACTAGAGCCCTCAGGGACCCACTTATATAAAGCCTGAGAACTTGCCTTGCTCAACAGCCCCTCCCATCTACAAATCCCCTCTCAAAATTTTGAATTGCAGCTCAGCAAAAACAGCGTGTCCACCTCAAGCCAGCCAGCACTTCCCAGGACTCTCAAGAAGATCCTGACTAACATGCCCATGCTTCTGCCCAGGTAGGAATCTCGCATTCAGAGCCTACTCCCCTCAGTCTTCACACTGGCAGTGCCAGGGGACCTCACATCCTCCAAGATTATCTGAAGCAGGGCAACATCAGGATCAAATCAACATGCTCTCAAACTGCTTCATATTAAATCCCACTCTCCCACATTCTAAGCCTTGGTTTCCTCATCTGTTGATGGAAGTAGAGATGGAGCTCGGTGGGCACGTGACTAAAGAATGGTGTCATGCACTCAGCACAGCGCCTGCACTTAGGGACTGTCCATTTGGTCTGGCCAGCTGGTGCCACACACAGTGCTCACACACGAATGCAGTCAAAATGCACCCACACGACAAGGTCCTCCACTTCATGGGGAAAGCAGTATCTCACTCAGACTTGACTTCAGCCAGTGCCCTTAAAGCTGCTACGGCCCCCGAGGGAAGTGAAGGCCTGTGCACCCCTTGGAATGCTGGCCCTATCTCCCTTACTCCTAGGAAGGAGTGGGGGGAGCAAGCCCTCCCTCCTCCATCCCTTCCACATGCAAGAACGATGTGGCTGATGCCAGTTTTACCAAATGATTCCTGGAAGAAGAAACAGTCATCTCCCATCCAACAGAATCTCATTCTGCAAATGGAGAAAAACCCAGAAAGGGAATAGCTCAGACTGATTGTTCATGAAGACAAGTCCTCCAGGACCCTTCAATTTTCCTAACAGGACATTTGCTTCTCTTCCCCTTCATTGTCTGAATATTTTCTTTAATGATGGCAGAAGTAAGCTGATTTTTTTTTTTTTTTTTGGCACAACTGGCTCTGGGGGATTCTAGAAAAGCTGGGAAGGAAGTTTCAATTTGCTCACTGCTGAGAATGAATTCTGCCTCATATAACTCCTGACAAATTGCCATTTTTAAAGGGTTTGTTAATTTCCAATGAGCAAATGGCACATCAGATATCTTGTTTATTCAACAGATGCTCCTGAGCTAAACAAATGGTTCTTGTTTAACAAACATGGAAACATCTTGTCAGCTTTGCTGAGATCATCCTGTTTAACTATCAAGGGAGGGTCGTGTGGTTTGTTGGAAAAATGTGTGAGTGACTCCTGTCCATGGAGGGGTCTCAAAAGGGCTGGGGACCATGGTACCATTGAAAGAAACTATTTGAAACACTGTGATCGAAAGCTTGGAAGTGGATCTGGACAAAGAACATGGGATTTCTCCCTTTCACTTGTTTCTGATACAAGTATATTTGATCCAGAAATACCCTTTGGGCTGAACCTAAACACACAACCATGACGGAGAGGCCCACCTGACTCCCAGAGATAACATAAAACTGGGCTTGAATTCTCAGTTTGGGGGGTAGCCTAGGTTGGATCCTGTCTTTGTCACAAATTCTATGAGCTTAGTACTGACTTAACCACTCTCAGCCTCTATTTCCTCATCTGGGAAGTAAGTCTAACAATGAGATGAAAGGCAATCATGTTGAAGATAGTGACACATGTTCAAACTACTAATCCTATTTATATTTCAAGAAATTTGAAATGGCAGTTAACTCATGAATGAGTCTAGGGGGCAGACGGAGTGTTGGGGAGAGTCCATGTCTATGTCTCCCATTGTTTGGGAGGAGTCAATGAGGCTTGTTTGAGAATGTGATAACTCCAATCAGAAATGGAATTGAAACAGAGAGTGGAGTCTTTCAAAGTCTCAAACCCCCAGCCTTACATTGTAATTACTTCCAGCCTGTGTCCCAGCTTGCAGGGAGGATGCGGGACACATGGGAAGAGATGATGCCTGACCTCTGTCAAGTCCAAATGAACGAGGAAAAATCCATCTGCCAATGGATGTAGCACAAGACAACATATTAATTATAAGAGGGATGGCATTTCAAAGCCTCCCTACTGGAAAGTATCACAGAAAATTACCTTGGGACGGTATCTAACTCACTGAAAATTAATTTACTCCACAGTTCAGATGTTTCAGAGAGATGCAAAGTGAGGTTGACCCCAGCTGAGCATGGCATTACCGTGTGCTGTCTGAATGAACTTCAAATATTAATGAATCCGAATGCACAGAAGAGCAGCAGAAGGACCCCCGCCCGAGGCACAGCTGATGAGCTGACAGTCTTCGTATCCACCTCATGGGCTAGACACAATCACTAGCATCAGACTGATGAAGAAACTGAGGCTTAGAAAGTTTGTCCAAAATATTAGAGCTTCTAGGGGAGAAACCAAGATGTTTATTTCTGGAAACATGCTCTTAACAACTACGAACACGTGTTAGAACTAATTTTCCAAAGTACTTAAGCAGACTGTTAGATGATATTAAGTGGTTTGCTTGGAACTGCAGGGCACAAAGGTCATAGGTTGCAGGGTGTACAGTGTGGGTGGGGGGTGAGGATCAGCAAAGAGCTCCCAGCCTGGAAACAAGTACTGGCTGTTTGGTGAGAGAAGGGCCTTGATGTCAGGTTAAAGGCTTTGGGATTTAATTTCTAGGCTAGTTTTCTCAGTCTCGCTTCCCTGAAAAATCTGCAGTAGGCACTGTTCACAACAGACACAACTGAGTGGGCATACCACAATTTCGAGAAAATCTCAAATAATCTATAATGAAACCATGCACAGTGATGATCTGCATTCACTATATCTCCTGATGGCTTGTCCAAAAAGCAGCTTGCTATAATCAGTGAGGGAGACAGAGGAAGCTGGGACGTGCCAGCTGTCATTCAAGTGATTCCTGTGCATCTATTAATGCGAATCTGTCAGAAGGACATAATTTCACTGATAACCTTGAATTGCCTCACATTTACCCCCCAAAATGGAAGAGAGATAACTTATCAACATCAGGTCCTTTTTATTGGTCACAAAATTTTTGTGACATACTTCACAAGTAATCATGACTCACCAGTGTGTCATTGTACATTTATTTAAAATTCCTTTATCGTTCTCTCTTGACTTCAACAGCAGTTTTTAATCGAAGGATAGCATAATTCATTCTACATTTTGGAAAACTTACAAGGCAATATAAAGGATTGACTTAAGTAGCAGCAGAACTGAAGGCAGAGAGGCCAGAGAGATTTGGTCCAGGCAGAAGATAATGAAGATCTGGTTATGGAAGTGCCGGCCGGTACAAAAAGGATGCAGTTAGGAAATTGGTTTACATGGAACAAACTTGGCACAGGGATAAGTGGGTAGGGATGGCTGAGAAGATGAATGAAGGGAGTCCAAGGTGTCTTGATATTTCTAGATCAGACAAGTAGATGGGAGGTGATATCCTTAACTGAAATAATCTGAGAAATCAGAAGGAATAATTCAACCAAATTGGGGGGAGGAGATATATTTGGTGAATGGCATTATGTCCTATTGTGGACAGTTTGGGTGCTAAGGCCTAAGAGAAATATCACAGTAGAGCAAACCAACAGGATCTGAACAACTTGGGGGTAGAGCCGTCTTGTGGGCATGGGAAGTGTGTGTTTGAATTTGTAGAGATTAGAGGGGGGAAGAACTTGCTGGTGTTTACACTTTTCTGGAAGTATGAATCTTTTTAAAAGTAAGCAAGACAATGGTTTGAGAACATCCTGGAAACACTGACGTCAGGAGGAGCCAGTGAAAATGGTCAGGGAGGTAGAAATGCAGACGAAGTCACCCACGGTCAAAGGAGAACAAAGACACCGAAGGAAGTCAACAAGGGTGAAAGCATCGATAGAAGGAGGACCGAAAGGAGAGCACAGCAGAGCTCCAGGAGGCCCTGTCCCTCCCCAGGATCACAGTTAAGGGGTGATGGTTCCGTGACCAGGTCAAGAGGCTTAAGGGTGGCTGGAAGGTGAGGAAGCCCATTCATTATAAATATTTCATAAAATCTGATAACAAAAGGAGACAACTATCAAGTTACTTGGGTGGAAAGAAAGAAGTTTTAGTTTTCATTCTTCCTTCCTTCTTAGGATGGATAAGCATTCTTTGTGTTTTAAGTAGGAGGGAATAAAGAGTTTGAATATACCAGACCAAGAGAGAGACCCTACCAGGTGGGAAGAGACGGGATTAAAAATGTATCCAGAAGATGTGGTACATATACACAATGGAATACTATTCAGCATGGAAAGAAGATAAACACATGCAATTTGCAGCGACAAGGATGGAATTAGAGGGAATCATACTCAGTGAAATAAGCCAGAAAGAAAAAGAAAAATATTGAATGGTTTCACTTATAACAGGACTATAGGGAGGCCGGGTGGGAGAGAGACAATCAGCGGTGGGGGGGGGGGAGGGGAGGATAAGGGCACAAAATGGAAGAGAGGCGAATACAGGGGGCCACGGAGATGGATCACGGGTGAATTGGTGGTGGGCTGCCCAAGGGGAATACAAAATGTAAAAGACATAAATAACAATAAAAAAAAAAGAAAAGAAAAAGCTTCACAGACCTCAAAAAAAAAAAAATGTAACTGGAATTTAAGTCCATGAATAAGTTGCATCTAGTCTTCCATCACAGCAGAGAAATATGGGGAAAGAAAGAGAACTCTGGAGAGAATAGAGCAAAGGAAAGTAGGATGTGCTTCCATGGTGGAAACTACTCTTGGAGGTGGGGAGAAAAGGCTCAACGATCGCTATAAGAAAGGAGCAGGGTTTGCTGAGGTGAGTGGTAAAGATGTGGACAACATCACATGAGGAATGGGAGGGGAATCAGTTGGGGGATAATATTACGTGACAAGAACAAGGGCTGTTTGGCTAATCACATAAGAATGGGTGTGAGCAGGTGTTGGCTGTTATGATTCTGTCTTCAGGAACAGAGTGACCTGCAGTGGGTGCTACCAAAGAAATGCAGACAATGACAAATGTGGGAAAACCACAACGCCACACCAGCTCTGATCCTGGCAAGGAAAAATCAACCTTTGGTGGCTAATCAGGTGGCAACTCCAGCCTGCCCCTAGTTTATTTCCATCTGTTGCAAAACCAGAGTTTTCAACTTCTAAACCCAGATTCTTCTATTCATATCCATTTCCATGTCCTCAACTCCACCCTTGCCCAACCTGACCACATCTACAATGGATCCATCCTCCCACGTCCAAGGTAGAGGTAGCATTTGATGTCCACAGGGAAAGAGGTCGGTGGGGACAGGGCAGCGGCTGCTTCTTAGTATTCATGCAGGTCTTTGGGCAACTTGGGCACAAAATGTCAGCCATGGATTGTTCCACTGGATGAGTCCATGAATGAATATTAATTTTTAAAAACCCTTTCCAAGTATTAGCTTTTTATAAAGCACAATGTTTACCCAAGGGACCTTCCTAACAGCAGTTAAACAGAGACACTCTAGTTCATTGTGTTTCCAGGATCTTGGGAAATAGAAATCCTTTAAGTACCTTTACTCTGCTACACAGGAGCTACTTTTCAAAGTTTAAATTGCTTATATTTCACACTACTCACTTCTTAAATTCCATTTATAAATCAAAGTAGCTTTTGAGCAATTTGATGGGAGTGAAATGGATTAAGAAAGAACAAACATCAAATACATGTATTTGGTCATTTGATCTTACTGGATTTTTCTTTCTTTTGTTTTCTGCCTGCCAGGAAGGTGCTGTGAGCTAGGTCTGGTGTGTTCAACTTTGACCTAAAGATTAGATGCCATAAAAGGACATATTGTGGCTGTCTTTTTAGGATGACCGACTTCTGACTCAGTTGCTCTCAAGATTCTGTGTTCCAGCGATACACTGAAGTTCACTAATCTCTCAGAGACTCGGGCTGAACAAGAGTTCATTCCCGAATAACATCTTCTCATTTATTATCATTCAACTCCAGCTTCTAGACCATACCTTGGCTATTTTATAATGCTGATCTAGAAGTTTCTACCTCATCCAAATAGAATCAAAGGCTGCTAGCACTGGAAAAGTTCTCAGATCCTCTGTATGGTTTTCCAACCACTTGGGATGAATATATTCTCCGCACCATTGCAGACATGTGTTTTGTGAATGCAATAAAAAATACCATAGAATGTAAGATTTTTTGCACATACTTCCAGACTCTCAATGGATGTATTTACCTGTGTTTATCTCATTACAGACCAGAGGCAGTAAGTAGACCAGCACCGGCCTGTAGACTGCACTTGGGTAGCAATGATGCTGGTACATACCTCTTGTACTTCAGCCAAGGAAGCAGAAGTGCAAGGGGAAGAGGCAATTAACCACACACACAGTTTCTTGGCAGGATATTTAGGCTGGGGCCAGGACTGCTAATCCCAGCTGCACCAGCGGTACCTCCTCAGTCTGATCATAGCTAGATACTGTACAGGCCCCTCTGTGCCCTGCACACTTGGATTCAGTTAAGCACATCTGTCTGTCTGACTAGGTTAGGTTTCCTATTACACACATGATTAGAGTGGCCCTTTCAGACTCCAGTCTGTGTTGGTTCCTTTGTTTTGCACTCATGTGACAATGTTTAATAGTCTTTAATCGTTTTTTCCATAGATAGCAATTGCATGTTTAATTATAGCATATCTCACTACCACCTGTCTTACCTGCTGGATTCTAACCTAAGGGGACAGCGCCATGTCTGTTTTGTCTCCCATTGTATCCTGGTGCCTAGTCTAGTGCCTGGCTCCTAGTTAGGTGTTTAACACAGGTTTGTTGAAAGAATTAATTAAGAGAAGGCATGCCAGGGTGGCACTCTGGGGCCATCTGCAGGCACTGTGGAAGCCCAGGCTGCTGGCCCAGGACGCCAGCCAGCCACAGGCCAAGCCGCCAGCCCCAGGCTTCTGGCTGGCTCGTAAGGTGTCTCGAGAGCAGTTCGGCTCCTCCAGCCACTGTGGGAGGCACGTATACAGGGGTAATCTAGCAGGATTTGGCCTAAAAGAGCTTCAGCCCAGTGGTGGTGAGAGATCAGTATGGACACACAAGCAGTTAGTGAGAGAAGTCAGCAAAAATAAGCATTCAGAAACATGAGTGCCAAGAATTTGACCTCTTCTGCCTGGATTTTAAGCCTTTCATAATCAGATCCCATTCCACCTTGCCAAGGTACGCCATTTGTTTTCCCTCCTGGGCTTGCAGTGCCAACGCGCAGCCCGTGTCTGGAAGCTGAACACCCAGCACCTCTAAGGCGCCTCTGAACCTCTAGTTCCCACTGCTCTCTGGATGAAAGGTACTCTCCCTCCACTTTGGGTTTCCCAGGTGTCACCCCATCAGGCCCAGCTGGTGCCCTTGGGTTCCTTTTGGCACAAAAGATCTGGATCACACAGGAGAGCACCCGGGCAAGTGGACACCTGGGGGCCAGGTCTCTCAGCCGATTATAAACTCTCTGAAGGAAGGGACTGTGGTCGGCCTAGGGTCAGCGTCTCCAACACTGATGCCAGTTGGAAACCGTGAACGCTTCCATAAAAATACAGAGAAATGCCAAAGCACCGTGACTTCTAGTCATTACTGCTTGTACCAAGGCCTCCAACATGGGAAAGCAGATTCAAGGGAACCAACAGGTGTGGTATAGGGCCCTGTACTTACCTCACAGTGGCTGTATTTGAGGTAACCTCCAGCAGAGTTTCCTAAGACTCCATTTGTCATTTATGAAATGGGGACAGTATGGATGACGAAAAATAGCCAGAGAAATACATAAACCCCTGTAATGCCAGCACGATGGGCATGCTGCCACTGTGTGCCCCAGGAGAGTCACTTTACCTCCCTGGACCTCAGTTCTTTCCAAATCTGTAAAATGAAGGTACACCCTCTTCTCTCAAGACTTCCTTTCTGCTCTAGCCATCCAGGTATCTCTCAGAAGCAAAACTGTCTCTCTTAGATTCCCAAGGTCAGTGGATGTTCCAGAAATGGCTGCTGATTTCCTCTGGGCAGCCGGAAGGAAAAGGTTCTTACTCATTACACAGACCCATAAATCATCTGGAGTCCATAGGATGTTTAATATGGAATCACTTAATTTAATAGTCACTTTGACATAAGGAATTGTTTTCTTAAAGCTAGAACTGGCTGTAAAACCTCAAGTGATATTTTATGTGCGCCATATAATAAAATCATTCAGCAATTAGTGATTAATGACATACAAAAATACATTTCCCTGTGGTCTCCTCTCCGGCTGCCGTGTCTCTCTGGTCTCACTACTTCCCAGGACGAGCCTCTTTAAGATCAGAAGGGATTTCTGGGCCTAAAAGACCACCAGCTCCTTCAAAAAGCGGCTGGCAGAGTCTGACTCCATGGTGGGGCTGATGGAATTGCTGAGAGACACCATTGGGAGTTTGAAGGCAAGTTGAAAAGCATGGCGCTTCCAGCACGGGTGGAGCTGGAAGGGATTAAGCTAGCCGAAATACAGCAGGGAAAAGATTAACGCCAGATGGTCACACTTACATGTGGAATACAGAGAAACCGAGCAGAGATCAAGAAAAAGTCAAAACCAGCAATCTGACCATAGAACTGAGGTGTACAGCAGGGCAGGGGGTGGGAGGGGGGTCAAAACAGGGAAGGGGAGAATGCAAGAGAATATGGTGACGGTTCACGGGTGATAAGGTGGAGGGAGAACTATGGGGACTATAATGATGTAAGGAAGAAATTTAATTAATAAAAAAAAGAAAAGCATGACGCTTCCTTGAACAACCACCAGCCGCCAATAGAATGAACCGGAGTCCCTGGGCCTGTCCTCTGCGGGCAGGGTTAGCCCAGCGGGCAGGGGCTGTCTCCACACGTCCCTCCTGACCTCACCACTGTCCTTACTGTGCTTCCCCCGTCTCTCCTTCCCTCACATGCCTGACCCCTGACTTCAGGCTGCCTCTGGCATTCTCCCCTGGCCTCTGTTCCCACATACATAAAAAACTAAACTGGCAGGAGAGGCTTTGTCTCCAAAGACCAGCCCCAGTACTTTGGGGTTCCTGTAACACTCACTACAGAGAGTGCTGGTGTTAACCCCATTTTCCAAACAAACTGAGGGGGGCCCAAGATCTCAGGGCTAAGTAGCAACATGACCACATTCAAACCCAGGCACCCCAGCCCAGGCCCCCACACTGGCCCGAAGGACTCTGCCAGATGCTACCATGGACATAAAGCGTGACACATATGAGCCCTCAAAAAAAATAATAACTAGGCATTATCATTGGCATGTACTTATCATGGCATTGTTATTTCTTATTGCATTATTTTCAATTGTTATTTTTATTAAGCTGATTTTCCTTTTAGGACCAAGGACAAGGACCATGCAAACCCTTCTTCCAGGGACCCCCTCCTCAGGGTGGGAAGTGTGGGTGGCTGATGACTCAGCTGAGTCAATTTCTAGGTATTTCTTTGACATCTGCCAAGGCCACACCCTTCCCCAGTGTCTGGTCAGGGTGCAGGCACAAAGACCCAAGGCCAGATGCCTCTGCACGGCCACCCCAGGTGCACCCAGCGGGATCAAGGTCTACACCCCCCACCCAAGGCTGCTCTCACCCTCCAAGGGGGGGTTGCTCCTGAGAGCTTCCAACAAACCTACACACAAATCTCTGTTTCAAGGTAGGCCAAAAAGGTCACCTCCCCCACACAAACAAACAAGAACAAAGAAATAAACAACAAAATATGTGCTCACTAAACACTCGTTCCAGGGCCTCCCTACACTAGGGAAAGGGGCACTGATATCCACGCTGAACTTGAACACTCATTAAAAGATTCACATGCAAAGTCTTTAAATCCGTGGTCACCAGAACATGCTGATTGATTTCCAAGTGGAAAGTGATTTTTTATACTAGGAAACAACATTCTAGGAGCACAAAAGAATATGTATTTATTTTCTCTTCTTCAAGATACTCTCTTTCCATGGCAAAGCACATTTTCTGCAATTACTGCGTTCCAGCTCCTCTTTTCAGTCCTCACTGCCCCCAGTAATAGCTTTTTAATTGGGCACCTGGTCTGCATGTCTCCTTTCTAGCATTTATCCTTCATCCCACTGCAAGACCATCTTCCTAAAGGCCAGTCCTGAGCAAGGCCGGCCTAAGCAGCCCCTTCAAGGGTGCACTGTATTAACCGCAGAATCTTTAACCTGGCATTTAAAATCTCCAAGTTATCACTTTAATCTTCTTTCCCAGCCTTAGCGACATCTCTTCTCCCACAAGCATAGAACTTGAACTTCCCGACGGATGTAACTCTCAGCAGTATTTTAAGCAAACCCCATGCTCTCCCACTTTGAACCTGCTCCTTCCTCTGCCTGAACAGCCATGCTACATCAATCCAGAGGCTCCCCAGCACACACAAGAGTTACGCCCTTCTAAGTGAACACATTTCAGGGTTCTTCCAGATGCCTCCTCCCCCGATACCTCTATTTCAAAACCCCTCACCACTGTCCCTTACAGCAGACATTTGTCCACGGATCTCGATGTTTCTTTGTCCTCTGGAGACATTTAGCATTTGCTGCAGAAAAAAAACACCCCCCAAATTCAGTGGCTAAAAATGCATTAGTTTTGCTCCTACTTCTAGGGCCATCTGCAGTGGTGTATCTAGCTGGGCTTCATGGGAGTTTCTGCTCCAATTAGGGGGCTAGGCAGAGTGTGGCTGCTCCAGAGAGGCAGGCTCTGGGTTCCAGCTCCAGGTGATGGAGCTGGGGGGCTTGTCCATAGCTCTACCATGGCAGAGGTCTGAGAGCCACCCCACTGGGATGGCACTTTAAAGCTTCTGCTTCCTGGGGCCTCCCTGGTGGTGCAGCGGTTAAGCGCTGCGCTGTGGAGCTGTCGACTGCAGCGACGTGAGTTCGATGCCCAGCCCGGGAGATTCCCACATGGTGTGGCAGACCTCTCCTGCCTAGCCCGCTGCTCCCCTCAGCAGTGTGTTTCCATCGCTCTGCCTTTTCTGCCCCCCACTCTGTCTCTGGTGAACCCTCTCGCTGCCCCACACCTCTGGCCTGTACCCCCACCTTGTATGCATAAATAAATAAATCTTTAAAAAATAAAAAATAAAAAAATAAAGCTTCTGCTTCCTGTCCCATCTGCTGGACTTGGCAAAAGCAAGTCACACATGTGCCAAAACTCAAAGGATCAAGGAATTACCTGCTGCAGATAGACAAAAGGTAGCACTAAGTCACATGGCAACAGGTTTGGATGTAAAATCCCACTGCCTGAAAGAGCTGAGAATGTAATACCGCACTGACTATCCTTTATGTCCCTCTGTGCGTGCACTGTTCACGGCGGGCACTCAAGCATCTCTTGAATGGAATTCCAGTAACTACATCTAAATGAACATAAATGAAATCAATAACCTCATTCACACAACAGTGTTAATAAAAACCACAGGCCTTGTTTTCATAATGACTAACATCTACACGGCATATTATAGTTACAAAGCATTTTAATAATACCTGATAGCTTTCAAAGTGCACTTTAATATATTATCTAATTTAGTATGGCTCATACACATGTGAACAAGGTGCCTGGAAGTGTCAATGTCTTCGCTGGTAGGAACTACTCCTTAACGGTGTCTCTTGGAAGGAGAGCCACAGAGGACAGAGAGGGTTTTTGGTAAGGCGTACAATTTATACCAATCACAGCACAATACTGATACTGCACTAACTTGTCTCCCTGGGTTTTCAGAATCACTTCTTAACCAACTCATCTGCTTTCTAAAAGCTAATGTGCAAAAAAATCTACAGGACAGAGTGTTGTTTTGGAGATTCCTGGTATCCAGGCTGGAGATTCAGATCAAGACTTGAGGTGGGGTCCAGGGGTCTGCAATTTAACAAGCACTAGGGTCAATCCACTGTAGGTTTCCATTAAGCATCATCTGAGAAACACAGTTCTCCCTGATCAAAGGAGTAGAGAGGACTTCTCCTGATCTACTTGTGCTAGAGATCTACCCACAGGCTGCAAGAGAATCACAGGCTCCAGGGAAAACCTTGGACCAAACCTCCAAGACCTATTAGTCAAACCCTTGACTTCCACCGATGAAGATGTAAAAAGCCAGTGGAGTTCCAGAAGCACCCCAAGACCTAGCTACTCCTCCAGACACAGAAGGTGAATCTCATCAAGAAGTCCTGACTCCTGATTAAACTCTTTCTACAAAACCTCTCTGGTCATGGATCTTTCTTATTCTCATTAATTGGGTTTCTCTCAGCTCTGGAAGAATGCTAAAATATCTCATGTTAAAAAAAAAGTATGAAAGAGGTAAGGTAGTAGTCTAGATTCATTTTTTTGCATGTGGCTGTCCAGTTTTCCCAGCACCATTTATTGAATAGACTGTCCTTGTTCCACTGCATTTTCTTTGCTCCTTTGTCAAAGATTAGTTGTTCATAGATATGTGGCTTTAATTCGGGGTATTCTATTCGGTTCCATTGGTCTTTCTGTCTGTTTTTGTTCCAGTACCATG